>VYZW01037011.1:303742-361920 GCA_013401315.1 Balaeniceps rex | reverse complement strand
TTTTTTTTTTTTTTTTTTCCCCCCCCTGAAAGCATTCAAGGCCATCAAACTCCTATTGGTCAGAGGAGCACTTTCAGTTTTTATCCCAGACACGTCATAATTCCTTGTGGACTTAACCCCAATTCCAAATTGCCATATAGAGAGCAACAGCCCTTTCTCAGACATACTTTTAATCTATCCCTGCCGATTGTAATTGATTCGAGAGTATGATATTTCACTGTCATCTCAAACAGAGATGATTAAGTCTCTCAATCTAAAGGAACTGATATGAACTACCCTGACAGGACAATGTCTTCCCTCTTCATCTCTCCTGCATTTCAAAAGATGCCTGAAATGAGCTGATAAATGGGATTTCGGAAGCCAGTCAGCAAAGCCTGTCATGCCAGACTCCCTCAATCTCAAAGGTTGCAAAAATGCTGACTCCTGGCAAAGTTTTACAGACCTTGGATGACTAAGCAATCTTCATTAACTCAGATTTGACTAATTGCTCATTTAAGGAAAACAAATAGAAACAGAAAAACTCGGAGCCAACAAGCCAAATGCTGTGAATACGATATAGTGAAAATTGCTTGAAAGCCAGCTTTGGGGCATGTGTGCAACCCTTTTTTTATTTGCTGCTGTTCACATCTTTCTTGCTACTGCATTTTTGTGAATGCTGAAGGCTGGTGTATCAGCCATAATTTTCTCAACTATTTCTTTGTTATCCACTAATTGCACACTTTTCATGTTTCTTCATTCTCTTATTTAGAGCATTTCAGTAAAAAGGATCCGCTGGAAAAATCTCATACCCCCTGTGAGCAACACCTCATGGGAATTTGCAAAAAATCTGCAGGATGAAAATCAGATGGTATAAACTGGCTGCAACCTGATTTTCTATTCACCATTGGTCCACAAACACTAGCATAAGTCATCCATGTGTTCTTTACTCACGTCCCATTTTTACCATCCCTAATTTGCTCCTAGCCTGTACTATGAGACTAGCAGCTTCCAGAAGAGCTGAATTTAGTTTTGGTTTAGTCACTGACTCAACCAAAAGTATTGCTGATGTTACAGTTCCCTTCCTGGCATGGTTTTTGTCTTGGAAATTTAGTTTATAGGTTTAGTGGGGCTAAGGATTTGTTACCATTCTCTGTTCATAGTTTTTATACAGTCCTTTGAGGCTCTTGTTCCACTCACAGCCTCAAGGTACTCCAGTAAAACCCCTCAAAAAAAATTTCATGTGGGTTACTTAGTCAATGAGAATTGACAAATTCACTGGATTTACATTTAGTACATGAGCAAATGATGGGGAAAAAAAAAAAAGAAAAGAAAAAGAGAGAGAGAGAAAAGGGAGACTATATTCATCTGGTAATTTATTCACGATGAGTAATTTGACATTGTCTCACACACCAGCTTGACTGTCAGGAGTGCTCAGATGGTTTTGTAATGAACTTGTTTGAAAGGTGCTTTATTTAAAGAAAGGCAATTCTTCATGGGCAAGCATCTCTTTGCAATGGGAAAATAAACATGGCACTTAACATCATTAGTATCTTATTATTCATGTTCCCCTGGGCAGCAGAAGGCATCCCAGGTTGGTCTTTGCCCCTGTGCCCCACATGACCACTTGCCTGATTTCAGTGGAAAAACTGCTGATTGTTGGCTTTATAGTGTCCCACTAACCTTAGAGAAATGCTGTGGTTTTGAACTCACCTGAACAGGCTGAAATGAAGAACTTTTTTGTCCAGTCCGGTTAATGGTACATGTGGCTTAGGGCCCTGGTGGAGATAGTTTCAAGTTTGTTTGCCAACTGCCCATCACAACGGCACCCTGATTCCCCTGTATTCCTGTAATATCCAGGTGTGATTTCAGTATACAGAGCTGTTACTGGAGAGGAGTGTTTCTTTTCTAATATCACTTTCCGGGCTCTCTGCAGAGGTCTCATGCATCTCACAAGGATGGGTATACAAATAATGGATGTTTTGACTTGTTCCGGGGTTGATGATTTGGAGGAAGGGTTCTCCCATTCTGCCTCATACGTGCACCACGTGCAATTATGGTGTGGCTCCCTGCCATGGAGTATTGCCAGGGTCCTTCAGGCCACTTCAGCGCCTGCTCCTTGAGACACTGGGGAATATACGCCAAAGCAATGCTTGCCTTAATCATTAATACACATCCTAAATACTTCCATGAGCCTTCTTGCTTAACTGTTGAAGTGCAATAGTGTTAAGCCCTCTGCTGAATCTCATTTATAAGAACAAGCCTAATTTCAGTTAATGCCAAGCATTTTTTTCTAAGCAATTTGTGAGTCTTTTAAGTGTCTGTCCATACATTTCCAGAGGGGTTTTTTTTTGTACTTCCAAAACTGTAAGTTAAGGAGACACTTTGAGATGAACTTTGTAATTCGATTTCAGTGGGAATTAAGCCTCTGAATACATATTTAGCATCAGGGTCTTTAAGCATTACATATCAATAGCCAAATTCTTAATTTTTGTTTTAAGCTGGGAAATGGAGATGTTGCTTTGCCAATTCAAGACACAATTTCCTTTTAAACATTCCCACAGGCTTATGCGAGACAACAGACACAAATCACTTTATACGTGTTGGCAATTCCCTTATTTTGGGAGGCAGCGCTCATACTGTGAATTGCTAGTAGTTTCATTAAATTTATTATTATTATTATTTTTAAGTAATGCTCACCCCGAATCATTTTCATGGCTCTGGATGGTCTTTTTCTGTCTCTGTTCTGTTAACAGCAAAACTAAGCTGTTGCTCTGCCTTGTTACGGAGTCCTTAATGCTGCTGTGCACCTGTCTGCTCGCTTGTATGTTTTGCTCCTCATAATGAAGTCCAACGGCTGCCAAGCCGGTGGAGGAGGGAGAACGCTTCCGTTTGACACCAACATGTTGAACCATTTGTTCGAAACTGCAACTCCTTTAATCGTGCATGCTGCATCTTAATAGAGAGCCTTGTTGAAGTTAATTATTCCTGTTGGCATAGCCCAGCACTCAAGATGTTCCAGAGTGAATCACGATGGTACCTCTCCTAGACTTGATATAATTTATTAAAAGCTACATTCATTTGAAGGTGAAACGTTTCAACAACCTTTAATTTAAACCCTGTGACAATTTTGTCAGTTTTATGCACTGTGTAGCGGTAAAAATTATAGTTGGTGGGGGGAAGGGGGCAGGATGAAGGAAGTAACTTGTAATTGTCATAGGAAGCATATCAGTAGGAATAGAGAGAAATAACTGTTCTGGGCTGGAATGAGAATCCGTGCTGTTGTTTGTGGCCATATGGGCTGCCTTAAAAAGCTGGACAACTCAGAATGACCTAAATTCATCCCAAATCCATGCTAGAAATCTAAACACTAATTCATGCTAGAAAAGTCTATCAAAACCGGATTTCTGAGCAGCACAGTAGCAAGTGAAAATGAAGTTAGGTGAATACAGGGTAATTCACGTTAGAAAGGACAATTTATTAAATAACAGTGGAAACCACATGCAGTTGTATAAAGTGGTGTATTTAAGATGTGTATTTGTATTGGATCCTGCTACTCACAGAAAGCTGCAAAATGGTCCTCAGGAGGAAAGAAAGGAAAAAATATTCAATGAAATGGTTCTAAAGTTTATTTTACCTTGACTGCAACAATATATTTTACCTGGTTTTAACTTCCAAAAGTGGTGAACAGCCTGAGCTGAAACTTTATGTAAAAGCTGAACTGTAGCAGAGAATTTCTGTCCCAATTGTTGTCTGACAATTGAAAATGAAGTTTCAGGGAAAATGCCAGTCAATTTTCTCTTTATGGGGCTTTGCTAAATTCCCCTGTGCTAAAGACAGTTGTAGTTGGGTTTAATTGCCAAATACAAAAGTCCAAAGGGTTGCATGAGGAAGTAAGTATGCCACACATACAGAAAAGGCCAAGGAAATACTGATTTATACAGCTCCACATTAAAATATTCGCCACTTCCCACTTAGCCAGGTCCCAGCTGGCTTGAAGCAAGTCACATTCCTCCTGATGAAATGGTCCAAGATGACAGTGTTAATGGGGATGCAATCTTCCCCTCCTCCAAATAAAAACAATCAATTATTGAAAAGAATGAAAAATTATATGAAAAGAAAGAGTGAAAGGGCAAAGTGCCAGAAAGGGAAAAGACTTGGTTTCATTTTGCTTTTTTGTTCCCATAAGACACATTAAATGACATTCACACCATAACGTGCACCCCTAATAATGGCAATAATAGCAGCAATACATCTTATTGCCTATAATACCTGTAAGCAGATGACACTTTTGGAGCTTCTCGGTGAAATACAGTGATTTAAAAGGCTATAGCTCCTGCAAGATTAAAAGAAGGGACAATTAAAACAAATTCAATACACAAATAAAATCGGTGTGCTATTAAGGGAATTGTTTTGAAATAAAAAAAATTTATATGTGTAATAATAGTGATATATGATTCTATCTGGTTTTGTAGCTCTTTGCAGATTTGCCACCCAAGTCAGAGGTAATCATATAATAAGGTGTATGTCAGCTCTAATCCTGTTTTCTGCTTAAGCATATAAACAAATGGAAAGGAGTTCCTACTGCGGTGATGTGATGTCAGGGAGGTAAATATTAATTTTAAGAAGCGTGATGCAATTTAAAACTCGGGGATTTCCTTAATTTCCATAACGCTGGTTCTGCAACTGGTGCTGTGAGGAAAGGAGGAAGGTGGGAGCAGATTTCTACCTGACCTTCTCTGTACACTTGAAGATGAGGAATTCCAGCTGGGAGCAGGGACTGCCCAAGCCACCGACATCCAAAGGTCGCAGAGAGGCAGCGCAGCACCAAAACGTAACCAGCAGCTTCTCCAGATGGAGTCTGCACACCTGAGGTTTCTTTCCAAGAGATGCCACCACCCTGGCCCCTTGCTGACTTTAGAGGATTTGTTTAGATATGCTGGTTTGGAGGCAAAAAATACGGAGAATTTTTTTAAACCCAAACTGAGGCAGGATAATCACTGTTACAGCATTGTAAGGCTCAACAATTAGTCTTATGGCATTAATAAGAAACATAAAGCTCTTAGCTTTTTAGCTTTCAGGCAAATAATTATCTTCCTTGTGCTGGAAGTTGATGATAACTGCAGGCATGCTTTAGAATTATTTTTCTTTTTTTTTTTTTAAAGGAAGAGACAATTTTTTTAAAGGATTTTATTCACATAGGTCATAGAAATGAGCTCTCTTGAACAGACATATTAACTATTTTAAGATGACTTGTTTGCACTGAGTGCAAATACTCGTCCATGTTTAATTGTATTTTAAGAGCATCGCATTAGTAATTGACAGTGACATCCTTTTTAGATCTTCCTACTAATTCTCAGGCTTTCATTAAAAAAAAAATAGAACTCAAACTTGGCTTTCAACTCTGAACTCAGAAAATGCTTGTAAATTAGCACTACAGGAATATCAGCTTGAGAAATCAGTATCTACAGAGTATTTATTTGTAGAAATGTGTTCTTTAAAAACTAAACAACAACAACAACAAAAAAAAACCAAAGAAAACCCCTCTGGGCACTGCCTTCGTCCCTGTGGGTTAGAAATCTGTATGTTTCCCTAGGTTTTATCTGCTTATTTTCGTGCAGGCTCCTGCGGCGAGGAACAGAGGACGTGCTTTAGGTGCACACTGCATGCTGCTGCGATGTTCCCAGATTGGGTTTTGACTGATCCGTGGGCTGGGGGAGCAGCAGTGTTCCTCGCAGCTGTGCATCTGGGACACAGCAGAGCTCTGCTCCAGCCCATTTGATAAGCTGTAGGATCAAATCCCACAATCTGTATTCAGGCAAACCACCCATGCAGCTCGGCAGGTTTTCTCTCCTTCAAGAGAGAGGAGTAAAGACTCGACTCCCTGAGAGCACCAAAAGGGAAACTTGGTTATATTTCTTTTTCTTTTCCCTTGCTCTTCCCTGAAATACAACTTCTTTGTATTTTTCTTGATTCCAGGCACCAAAACCAAATCCAGCAGAGAGAAGCAATGCTAACCCCAGTCCTGGAGAAAAGAAATGCTGGCAGATAGAAAGCTTGAAAAAGTCATTAAAGCAGCTGATGTTTTCTCATATTTCTTATCTCCTTCTCATCAATTAGTAGGAACATTTACAATTTCATCACCTTGTGTCCCAAAAATTCCTTCAGTCAATCATGTTACTCCCGGTCAAAAGGCAGTCAATCTCATAGTGGGCATGTCTTTTTTTTTTTCCCCATCATGTAATGTCACCAAATCCTCCTGTCCTTATCATACTGTCAAAATATGTCACCAGGTGAGGAAAGCACATCCAAATTTGGGAAGCATCAGTGCTTCCTGCCTTGTTTCTTTTCTTCATGGATGGTTTCTTTCCTGTGGAAATTATGAGTTCTTAACTATTGCATGGCAGGAGCAGCATGCAGGCAAGCAGCTAGTTTAGTAGGTCTCCAGAGACAGATTGCCCCATATTCTGTCATACGTGCAATCTGCCAGTGAATGTAAATCATGGTCTTGGGACACTGTGAACTTTGGTGGACTGTGGATACAATAAAGTAGCTATAAACCCAGTCAAGTTCATTATTAGTGACGATATGATAACGGAAGAACAGAGCACAGTGCTGGCAAAATACCTGTGTTAATCCAGGCTTTGGGAACCATTTTGAAGCTTGCCCGAATGTCTGGTTGCTCCGGGTACTTTGCTGGATTTTTCTCTCTGTTATAGCTGTAAGAGCTGCAGGTGCTGTCCACATAACAGAATAGACATGCTTTTATGCTCCGTCTGCCACGCTGTATTTCAAACGCCTTAGCTATTCCATATAAACGTAATGAGATGGGTACCGTGCATCTATCTGATGTCAACTGATTGCAGAAAGAGCATTCAGTTGAAGTTTAATTAGCATGTAACTGATAAGTCCAATTACTCTATAATGATTTGGAAATTACATGAGCTACATATTTTGTGATTGTGGCCTTATATAAAACACAAAACTTGTGAGGATATTTTAGCTATTTAATGAACACTTTAAAAAACCTATTCTGAGTTTAATCAGATATCAATTAGTTGGAAAAGGGAAATCTTAAATTAACATGTATTAACAGTGTTAATTGGCAGCAGCCTTCCCATTGAGTCAACTGCAGCATGGAAGCCCATTGCCACCACAGCGTGTAACGTAGCACAGAATGTGCAGTCCATACAATGCTTCTTATTGTGCCGAAATTTTGTAAGAAATTCAATTATTCCTGTATACTGGGGGTGGATCTGATACATAATTAATCCTGGCTTGTTTTAAAAGATGCCTACATAATTAGCAATGCATGGAATACATTATCTCTGGCATATTTTTAAAACCTTAGTAGTTCCCCTTTGAAACTAACCCTTGCTCTTTAATTAACAGATAACGTATTGCAATATTAAATTTGAGATGTTGCCATTTTGGCGGCATTTGAAGTGATGTTGTTCATTATGGTTGCCATGGAGCGTACTTCATTTAATTTACGATCACGTGTCCTTATTGATAAAAGAATATGTTGGGGACTGCACCCACAATGTTACTTCAGAAATGCTGGTTTATATTTAACTGCGTGCTCTGCAAATCAGAGTAATGTGGGCAGTGGGAGTATTTTTACTGCATGTCTCTGATGTTGCATGGTTATTTCCCAATGAACTGTGCAGGAACAGTTCTCGTGTCACAGGGGGAACTTTTGGGAAGGCATTGGAGCCTAGTCTTCAAAACCAGTTAGCAGAGAAAAAACGTTGTCTGAGAGAGCTAAGGACCCGGAGGTTAGGTGTTTTCAGTGAATTGTTACCTGAAGGACTATGACTCCTTTCGCATTAAACTCTGCAGGGATCCTAGCTAGACTGGTCATTCAAGTTAGATGCTAAACTGCCTAAAGTTAGAGGTTGTTAATAATCACTAGCATGCTTGGAATTGTCCAAATACAAGTATAACCTGGCAGTAAGATAGCCTAACATGCCTTTCCTTAAATAAGTTGATAGGAACCACAAAATACAGCAGAAAAAATCTTGATTGTTGAATTTTTCTCATTAAAGTAAAAAAAAAAAAAGGCTTTAATGTCCTTCTGCTAGATTTCTCTTAGCCTTTTAATGTGATTCCTACTGTTTCTGGTCCATCAAAACACTATTAAAATACAACGATAACAAAAGATTCTGCATTTATTCATGGCAGGAGGAGGGAAGGGGAAGGTTACAGACCTATTGTTTCTCTCTTTACTCACAGCCAAAGGGTTTTTTATTCTGTGGATATGTTTGGGTACCAGATGGCAGATTGATTTCAAAGTTGTCAAGCAGATTAACTGAAGTTAAGATCCTAAATCCGTTTTGGGGCCTGATGATCCCGCCTAGCAAAGATGCCAATGATCTCACCCAAAGTTGAGCATTTGGTACTTGAGAAAATAAAACAGGTTTGTAAGTCCAAACGTTAACTCAGTTTTAAAACTTCCTTCGAAAAAGAAATGTTAGACTCTTCTGAAAGAAAGGAAGAGGCAAAACAATGTGTTCTCCACTGAAATATTTTCCGTGGTTTTCTGTGACAAAGACTTTTGATCTGGATTCCAGGAATACCAGGTCTCTCTCTTTGCCTTCTCTCTCTGAGCTTTCTAGAGAAGAAGCCTGCTCCTGTTGTGTGAACAGAGGGTGCCGTTACCACAGGGGCCCAATCTAAACCAGTTCCCATAGGCATGATAACGAATCATGGAAGCATGGGAAAGATGAAACAGTTTACACACTGTAAGTGCAAAAGACAAACTGCTTCCCCCCATTACCTCCACTGCAATTAGCACAGCTGATCTTGCCCAAAATTCATTTGTGATTGTGTGATCACAGCAGTTGAATAGTGCTGAACGCTTGAAGTAGCCTAAGGTATTGGGCTTGGATGATACCAGTATGGTTATTAGAAGTGCCTAGAAAGCAAGGTAATTCCAGTTGGCTTTTTGACTGCCTTTAGTATAGCAGAATCATATCACGAAGTCAGCTGGCGATGCTAACAGTGTTCAGATGCATTGCTGTCCTGCTGTCTAACCCTGGCCTTAATGGAGTAAGACTGCGTGATCGGAAAATGCTGCCTAATGGTTGTTGTAATAACCACTTTTGCTGATAATATTTTATAGCTATGCACAGAGCTGGCATAAAAGAGGCCATGGAGAACATTAGGTCTACACAGAAAGGGATCCTCTCATTGTTTTATGTGTTGAGCTGATATTCCAGAAGAGATAACGCTGTTTTGTGGGGTTGGTTGTTTTCAGTTATTTTTTCTATTTCTCCAGTAAAATTTCCCAAGGTGATGAAACACAGTAGCAACAATGGAAAAAATTCAAGCCAAAGTCATTTTTTTCAAAGTGGAAATAAGCATAGATATATTCTAAGTAATCCTTATCTCAGCACAGACTGTTTGACAAAAACCCAACCAACAACCAACTAAACAAAAACTATTGAAATGGATTTGTGCTGTAGGAACATTTTGTGGAGTGCACAGATTTGTGTATGCATGTGTGTTTGTGTTCTAGCTCCAAACTCCTCGGGTCTGGTTGGTCTACAAGAAACTAGACAGGGACTGAGCAGCCTAATGATGCTTTAAAACCTTTGTGCCTTTCCCCAAGCCTTACCTCAGCACAGCAATCTGAGTAAGAGATCTTGCTTCACTTGCGGTGGTGGGATTTGAGCTGTGTTCTTAAAAGCTCAACCTGCAGGGCTGGCTTTACTCTGACAAAGTCATGCCACCTCAAGGCAACTCGGAAGGTACTGCAGAAGCCTGGAGAAGGCATCATTTCTCCCCCTTTTTGTTACTAAAAACAAGGCAAAGTGGTGAGATATCTGTGAGCGTGGCTTTAATGAGCTGCAAAAATGGCACAATGATTCAATATGAGCCAGAAATTAGTCAGGCTGAGTAGCAAAATGACACTCACTTGCTTTTAAAAACACCACAAAAGCATACTGTAATTTTGTATAATTACTGATCAAGTGCCATTGATTTGTGCTTCTCATTTGCCATCAAAGGACCAACTAGAATTTAGCCTGAGCACCAAACAGCAACTGGATGCCTTTCTAATAGGATGTACTAAATAATTATGTAAGGTGCACCTGGACGTCAGGATCATAGAGACTTCTGTCATGGGAAATTGTAACATAAAAGCATGTTTTTTTAAAAAAACTCATCCCTCCTGTGAAGGAAAATGTTTTCTCCAATGGAGCAAGGCTTGTCATTTGCTTATCACACTGACTCATATTTACCCTGTTGCAAAGACAAGGGTCCAGATTATCAGTCCCACCTAGTTTTAGCACTTAACTAAAGAGTCTCAGCTAAGACCCTAGCTATTGTAGGCTCCTTCTTCCGCTAAAAATAGGGGAGATGTCTTCACTGGTCGTCTAATGCATTATGAATGAACTATTCATTCCTGACTGCCATCACAGGCACTGACTTTTTCAGTCAAATTTCTCGATGGTTTATGACTGGTAGTTGATTCAACACTACCTGGACTATATTTTGTACTATAGGCAGGGACATGCTCTGAAGAGTAGGATGAGGCTCCTGTCCACCTCACAGCCAGTACCTGGGTCTCTGGGCTCCATTGCTGAGCTGCTGCTGCAGGCTCCAGCTGTAGTAGGACTGTGGGTCCATACAGGGAGAATATCCTTTCCCTGGCCAAAATAAAAGCTGTATCTGGCACTGTTGTGGCCAAACATGTCTACCGATGAGGAGATGAGTAATATGTTCAGAGCCTGACCTTTTAGTAGTTTTGTGGAATAATTTAAATCAATATTGCTGTATGATAAATTATAATTTCTGTCATCTGACACAATGTTCTGGGGGGTGGAAATTGCCTCTCTGAGGAGCATAAAATGTGAAATGGAAAGAGCAAAAGCTTAGTTTTCCTTTCTGCTTGCTTCCTTGGCATTGAAAGGAGACCAAAACCTCAAGAGAGTTGACAGTGAGAATTTTGACACACCACCTGTATTTTCAAGTGCCACCAGGCTGTGTGTGTGTCTGGATGTGTACAGGCACCGGAGGGCTGTGTGTGTCACTGCCCTCAAACAGTATGTGAGGAAAATGCTTGCATGCACTTTTTCTCCCTTCCAGCTGGGATAGTGGAGTTTTTAATTGATTGTTATGAGGGCAGAATTTAAATAAAATGAAAAAGACAGCACTACCACAGTGCATGCTATTGATTTATGGTTTCCTTTTCGAGCAGAAAATAGCAGGTTACAGGGCAGAGAAATACTATGAGAGAAGGCAAAAGGATGAAAAAGGGTTAGAGAGAAAGGAGGAGAAAGAAGGTCAAAAAATGCACCTATAGAAGATGGAGAGACACTACAGAGAATGGGGCTTGCAGCAAAAGGGCATCTCCAAGAACGCTTGGAAAAAAGGAAAGGAAAGGAAACATCAATCTAAGGAGAAGGTAGGCAAGTCAAATAAGAGATGGGGCAAAAAAAAAGAGGTAGAGAACAGGAGCTGAACCACTTTTTCTCAGTGTTGAAATCTTGAATCTCTCTCTGCTTTCCTAGGCTGTTTGCCATATTGGGCTGGTGTTCTCCAACACCGCTGGTGGAGGCTGCTCTTGCTTAGCACCAGTTGGGTGCACTGGGCTGCTCAGCTGGATCAGTCACGGGTCCTACCAGTTTTCCTGATGACTGTTCCTGGTAAGTGTTTTCCAGGGCTTGGAAAGTTAAATCTCTAAGGGTGATCAAAGAAACAAAGTGAGTAGCCAGGAATACTGCATGGTAAATGCATAGCTAGTTACAGGATAGGTCAAATAGACTAATTAATAAAATGTCCTGAAAGATAAAAGCAACAGCCTATGATATGTAATTAGACCTGTAGTCCAGGGTCTCATCTTTGGAAAAACAGCACTTGTGGGATATTTTTGCTAAAAGATGATGGAGGGCCAGGGTTAAGCCAAATGAACTTTCTTTCAAGGCATATCGGAAGTTAGAGAGGCGGGGAGTGATTCACCATTCAGAATTCTTAGAATAGATTTGCTAAATTTACAAATTCCATGTTAATTCTGATTCTCTTCTCCAGCCTTGACTGGCAACAGCTGTTTACTTTGTTCTACTTTACTCCTTGGCTTCATAATTTTCACATCAAAATGTACCTGTTTGTGTGCTGTGAGACCCTGAATTGGTTTGGAAGATGATGGCAGGAAGGGGATCGGTCAGTACAGTAGTGAAGGAAAGCAAGAGAATATTTTTTGCTTTGTTTCATTTTCTGCTGCCCATTTTCTGTAATTACTCTAGCAAAGACTGTTTGTAGGCATATTTCTGGAAAGAACAAAGTTTTGATGATTGCAGGATATTTGGGCAATGTAAACTTGCATTTCTTTGAGAAGCTGGCTCTTTGCCCTCTTTCAAACACAAAGCCACAGAGCGCTGTGACCTTGTTGGTCAATCAAGCAAAACAAATTGAATTTGAAGTAATTAATACTTGCCACAATGTGCTTGGGAATATGCTAACAACCAAGAACTATTTGCAAAGAATTAGTTCAATTAATTAAACAAAGATGAAACTAGTCAGATAAATTATTCCTTTTGTCCAGGTCTAATAATAAATATCAGTGACAGGTTTCTTTTGGCTGTTGCACTGCTGATGCCTTCACTGATGAGTCTTGCCTCTTCAAGTAAGCAAACAAAAGCATAAAATGTAACATTCTCACAGCATTTTTTTTCTGGTTTGATTTGGAAGTTGGGGTACCATCTCCTGTCTTGGACTTCTACGTTTTAGAAGGAATGAGAATTAACTAGTGTCAAGTGATTGGAGATCTAGTAACCAGAATGATGAGAAGAACTGAGGCCACCCAACCTTGAGAGAAGGGGGGATGCACAAAGATTAAAAAAAAAAAAAAGGTGGAGGAGGATAAACTGCTTTCTCTATTTTCCTGGGCTAGAACAAATTACCATGGAATAAAATAACATTGAGAGGTTCTAAAAAAATAATCTAACTGGAAGGTTAATTAAACCTGAAGGGGATCATCTACAGTCTCCACCCTCAGAGGTTTTTAAGAACAGCCTAGGCATGACCTTAAGTCTAATATACTTCACCATGGGACATGGGAGATAGGTAACATGACCTTTATCCATGTTAATGCCATGTCTGTGATTCAGGTACAAGTTGTGTGGGAAAGTAAAAATTTAAACAGTGAGAATGTTCCTTTTCGCCCATAATATCTAAGGATTGAAAGTCATCTGAGCATCATCTACTTAAAATTGCTATAAACAAAACAGGAGTGTTTGGGGGTTTGGGGGAGGAGGAGGTAGCTGCACAGCTTTGTACACATGCTTTGAATAGAGCTTTCCCTGGTTTAGTGGGGTTACACGTTTTCTATCCATAAACCAAGTTTAGCTGTCTCATAATCCCCGTATGTTAATGCATCTCACCGGTAATGAGAGAAAGAGGCAAGTAGAGACAGAGATGAGGGATGTTCATTCGTGTACCAGGAACTGCAATAATCCATGACCTGGAAAACAAAACCACGAGGTTTTGGGTGGTGGGATCTCCCATGCTTTCCTCACTGTGGATTACAGGCTATTTCATCAGTGCCTTTGAAAGGTCGCTGTCAGTCATGCCATGGCTCACCTCCACGCACTGAGTGCTTCTGATGTACCGCTAGTCTCAAGTGAAGTTTCCCTTCTGCATCATCCTTCTCAGTTGGCAGTGCCCACCTTGAACTTTACGGTTATTTTGAGGAGCTGCTCCCTTACCTAGGAGCCTCTTTTGTTACAAATGTACACACAATTTCTCAGGGATGTCTCCAGTGGTGTTTGAGGGTGTCTCAGGAGCCTTTCTTGCTTAGGCTGCAAGATAGTGACACAAAGCTGAATGGTACCATAATGTACCCAAGACAAGTTTTGAAGACACCATGTTATCACAACCAGAACTACATCCAGAGACCATTATATGCATTTATTATACAGTACTAAAGTATGAAAGACTCAATTAAAGTTTATTTGATATAAAATTAACATTCCTTTCTTCCTCTTCACTGTGCTGATTACGTTAAAACAGAACAATGAGGCAGCTGCAGTGGAACTATCAGAGAAATTTCTGTCAGCATTTACTATAGGCGAAATTATAAGGCTAGGTTTTCTCCGCCAGTTCAGCGAGCCAACTGGCTGCACATGTTGCAAATGCTTTTTTATACTATCATGAACTGCAAAAAGAATACATTGAAATTTTCCTCCTTTTTGAAAAGTAAGAGAATGGTGCAAACACAGGAAAAATTACCATATTCAGCTCTTGTATTGTGCTTCTCCTCCACAGCTTTCCAGGGCTCTGATCCAGCGAAGCCCTTCAGTGCTCGTACAACTTTAAGCACCTACGCAGTCCCTTTGAAGTCACCGTGACTCTCTTTTAAAAAGTGCGGTTAAACACATGTCTCTCTTGAACTTTAGTTTGATTTGAATGTCAGAATTTTCCAAGGGAAAATACTGTGTTTTACAATTAATTCAATTCATGTGATTTTAGTATATAGGGAAAACTGAACAGGAATGATCACCTTTGAAAACCAGTCAATGAAAAATCAATCACAGGGACTGCATTTCTTTTACTTTCTTTATAGTAGAATAAAACTTCTGCAGAATGGGTTACTTTTTCAGGGTCCTTTAGTGTAATTTCTCTAGAAGCTTTTTGGATCTACTCCTATTAAATTTTACACGCTTCTATTCCGTGAGAGTGAAAAATAATATTTCAAATGACAAGTCTATTGAAACCCTCATTTTTTTATCATAATTTTTTTTTAAAAAAAAGTCCTTCAATCTATTTTTTTTCCTCCATGATGGAGTTGGAATAAGAATAGTAATTTGGCAACGTAAATTTGCATAGAAATATGCTGCCTAAGAACCCATTTATTACACCAGTTATAACTCAAGCAGATATGAAATGGCCCAAAGGTAAAGCAGAGTTGATGGCAGAATAAAAATGTGCATGTAACTTTCTATGGGCTTAAGTTTGTTGACTTTGTGATTATTTTCATTTAATATGTCCCCAGATGAATATTAACTTTTTTTGCTGGATGTTTACTTCTGGCTCACTTGTACTGAAATAAGAAAAGTGGGTGCTCTGATTAATATTTGGTTTAATTTAACTGCAGCCTTTCTATTCCTTGCTGAAATACAACTTTATGGGTTTTTTTAAGGGTGATTTGTTTTTTCTATTTTCGAATGACTCAGAAGGGATATTCCTACACCAAAAGCAATCACACATTGCAGGTAGCAGCTGTAATTTTTCTTCCTTTGCAATAGTGGACATGTACTACTTTCCTTACGTTCAGATTCATTGAACTTGATGTCAAAAGAACAGAGTTCTATTCCCAGTTCTGTTTTTTTTTTTTCTATTTTCCACCCGTATTGCTTCCTGGCTTAGAGCTGAGAAACATAATTTGCTATGAATTTTATTCAAGGCATGGAAAAAGGAAAGCGAGTTAGGTTTTAATGAGAGAGAGCAGCAAACGGTACTTCTTCCTAAGCTCACAGAGCCTGCTCCTACCCTGCTAAAATACATTGAAAAGCACGTGTGTTCTCAGCTGCCTTGCTCAGCTTCTGCTTTCTAGGCAAAGAAGACTTTTTTCTCTTACAATGAAATCAAAGTTTCAGACATGGTTCTAAATGCTGAAGCCAGTTTAATATTGATTCTTGCAGCTTCCAGTCAAGTCAGATATTGCATGTCTTCAGTAAAGTCTTGTTGTTATCCTTACTCTTCTGAAGGGTCACCGGGCTATAAAATCCAACTTTGAAGCTGAAAATGAAGCTGAAATGTCGTATGACATCGCAAGGGTTAATTGGACAATAACTACTTTTCTGGTCTCTTACTCTCCGTTAATGACGAATGAAAAACAAAAAGAAGCCAAAATAGCTTATGTTTCTATACTGCAAGCAATAATGACCATAACATGGGTTGTTATAATCATAGCAGACTTGTGGTATTTTTCAGCTGAAATAGTTTAATGATATTTTTTATTACTGACTAGTGTTGTTTGCTGCTTTAGAAATTAGCTCTGTAATTTTAAATATCTTTTTCTCCAATGTGTTATGGCCATGTAAATAGAGTAATATTTTTCTCTCGATGCTTTTGTTTGGTTTTCTGACTCCTTCCATATTGATTTGTCTCAGTGCTCTGTGAAATTGATTACACTTGTTTCTTTAGAAATGAAGCTTCTGGAATTCTGCATTATATTTACCACTCCAGAAAAAAATGACGACAAAGAAATGGGTTTCTTTTAGAAATGAAACAAAAGCCTCATTCGGATGAGCGTTAACTTAATGAAAGTATTTAATCTTCCCCTCCTCCCTATCCTGAAGCAAGAAGTTATGGCACTTCTTTATTTTAAGATCTCCTTGCCATGTTTATTCTGAGTCATTCTCAGTTTACTGGCAGAAATGAATTTTTATTCTGTTAGGCCTGCTGAGATTATCCTGCTCTGTGACAAGGAGCTTTAGTCCTTCTTCTGGTTTGAGCATCATTAACAGACTGAACTGAAGGGCTTGTTATAGTATATTCACTTAGATTTAGTACTGCTTGTCACATGAATTCCTGTTCCTTTTTGCATGACCAGAAGAAATGGAGGGGAAGATGACAACTGCAAAGAGGGGAAGATGGCAAATGCTTTTGTGGCAATTCACGTTCTGCCGGATTTGATCCAGAGGATTTCGCTCGTCCCCTGACCTGGCCCACCAAGGAGTGGTGACCCCATCCCCTGTACCCAGCCTGCAGGAGGCTTTAATGCAACGTCGCTGTTAGCAAGCAAACCTCTTTCTACCAGCTCGGTAACAAGACATGGCTCCACAGGTCACGCTCAGCAAAACTGCAACTGAGTAGCTCTGTCTGTGTTTATGGCAGTCCGCCCGCTGAAAAGCTTAACTCCGAGGAGGGCTGGGGCTGTTGGACTGGCAACCTGCCCATGGCTGGGGCGAGCTCTGTGCGCTCAGATCGAGACGGGGAAGAGAAAACCAACTTGGCTCAGTGCTCTGCATTGGTGGTGGGAGACTCTCTGAAGTGGAACAGCCTCGGCTGTTTGCAGAAGAGACAGATAAAGCTCAGTATTGTCAATTGTCTAATGTCAGCCTAGTGCCTTTTTGGAGACAAACAGACCTATCCTCAATTCACTTGTGAGCTGTAGCATATTGCAGACAAGCAGGTGCCTAATTCTAGCAACAAGAGTCAAGGCAGCTGCAGCTCAGCTCTGTGGAAGCCTTTCACCAGTATAGGGATTGGGATGTGGATGTTTTTGTCCTACAGCCTAGAACCTCCATTGGAAAGGTCTCCTTATACCTTTTCTGCTTATGTTCTGTGTCTGGGGCAGCTGCAATAGCAGAGGACAATATAGAAAGGCCAAGCTTTGTGTGGATATCACTCTTACATCCAGAAAAGCCAGTTATCGTCCAGATGTAACCACGCAAATGCACGCAGCAACCCTGGCTTGCAACTGATTCTTCTCTTGTTCTAAATCATCTTTACATATGTGTGGCAGTGAGCACTGAAGTTGACCTCAGGTTCTGGAAATCCATGAGAGCTGGGCACATTTATTTCCTGACTGTTCTCCCACCTTAGGGCAAGCCTAGACCCCTGCCAGCAGGTTTTGGTTTTGATCTGGCAGTCCCTGACCTGTACCAGCCCAGGGTGCTGATGAATGCAGAGCATGATGAGGAGCTTTAAAAAGGGAAACAGTTTTGTAGCTATGCATTACAGTTCAATTTAGCTTCCAAATCGCTGCCGTGGAAAAAGATCAGATAAAATCTATTTCATGGAAAGGTTCTGCAGCTTCATATCATATGCCATGATTTTTTTCCCCCCGTAATAACCATATTAGGCCCTTTAAATACTGTGAAAGGGAGTGGGGAGAGGTGGCAGTGAGCAAGAGAAGAAAGAAACACTTGGTCCCTGTGTTCGCTGTGTGTTTAGAGACCTGAAGGTTGAAGTGGAAACTAGATCACTCCTCAATGTAAAATGTATCTTATAGTGGAATTAAGAAATTCCACGAAAGAAAAATGACCACAACTCAGGCTATTCTTTCTCTTTCTCCCACTTCCTGCCATGTTTTTACAGCTATTATTGAACAAAATCTGTGTCACAACAGATTAATCTCTTGAATCATGCTCCCTAGAGTAGGAAAAAGCCTTGGGCCCTACGTGAGTGGGATCAAACAGGTGTTACAACAACCTGCTCGTGGGTGGCTGCTAGGAGAGGATCAGAAACAGGGGCTGCTCTGAAAGCAGTTTGTCCCAGAGGGCACCTTTCCAGGGGACCACTGAAAGAAGCAAGAGACTCGAGATGAGAGCCTGCTTCTGCGTGGTGCAGTCTCAGAGGGCTCAGCCACCCCTTTGCAACAGGACAGAGGTCAGGGAGCCAAGGGAGAGAAGATGCAACAAGCATCATCATGGCAAAAGGGTGCTAGCTGGCACGTTTGGAGAGCTGCAAATAAAGTATCTACTATGCAGGCCAACACAACAGCAAAGGCAAGAACTGAATGGAGACAGATGGAAATGTCTTGCGAAGTCATCTGCTTGTGTCAGAGACTGATAATACGTGGTCAATTGGGCAGGGGTCATCAGTCAATTCTTGTGGAATTTCCATCTGCTGGACTGCATTTCAACTAGGGATGGGATCCAAAAGTAGTTTTAAACATCCTGAAATATCTTAACCCTTTCTCTCTGCTCCATTGCTTAGACTCAGACTCCAGTTATAGACCCAGGGTGTTGGGGGAAATATCACGGACCTTGTCAACTAGTCACGGCTGCCAAAGGGTGCTTGTCATTAATGATTGGCATACTCACTTCCCAGTACTTGTGACTCCCACCATGGCCTGTTTCAGATTATAAATAAAAGCCCAAAAGCACCTGGTTAAAGGAAATATTAATCCATCTGTAGGGAGAATTTTTGTAGTCTGCCATCCTGATGAGCAAATTATGCCATTTGGAATATTAAAAAAATGGAGGCAGCCTCTTGATGTCAAGCAATGTAATTACTTTGGCCAGTGCTTCAGGATCTTTTAAAATCTGTATTAACCAATATAAAAAAGTCACCAGCGAATTTTTTTCAGTGCAATGTTATTGACAAGAGAGTCCAGAAAGCATGTCCTCTTGAACCGTTACTATCTCAAGATGTAAATCCTTAATGATCCCATATATGTCAAGCCTGTATATTATTTAGACAGCTATAATAGTTCTGATGTTCCAATAAAAACATGCTCCGAACAGAAGTCACTGCACTCTTCGCTGCATACTTAATCAGATTTTCAGTCAATGTATTGTAAGCAAGATTTTAAAGCTCCGAAAACTGCAGTTTATAGCAAATTATAATGTTTGACAGGGTGAAAACACACTCCTCTTCAAGTCACTGTCTTCAGATGAACTACACCTTCAGAATATCCTTATGAAGTAGGGAAAATTCATAAATGCTGTTTTGTAGATAAGGAAATGTGGTTGCAGACAGAGTAAATTACTTTCTCAAGGTTGTGGCAGATTTCCTCCTATTTGCTCCTCTCCCTGGATCTAGGTCATGGTAACATAACCATACTACACCACCTTTTCCCTGCTGCAACCTGATGATAGTGGGAGTGTTGCTGGTGGAACCTCCTACTTTGTCTTCAGATGGGAGCCAGAGCTAGGCTTAGCCTCAGCCTCGTATTTTGTGCCTCCTGTAAGAGGGAGAAGATCACTGGAATAACCTTAGAGTAAATCAGTCCAGTGTAGCGTTCATGAAATGACAGTCTAGTTAACAGAGACGAAAAGAGCATTAAGCATGGTTACTTTTAAACTTTCTCTTTGCATCTCCCTTGGGTGCTGGGGCAGGAGCCACCAGCTCTGGTGAGGCTGGTGGCCCCATTTCTGAGGGACACAGCACTGGGAGTGTGCTGGTGAGTGGCTGATTCATGCCCTCATTTGGCATCTGCGTTACCCACCAGCATGGATCACCTTAGCATGCAACGTGTTTGCAATCTGCCTGCCTCACTTCTTTGATCTTGTGGTAGCAGTATGTTTTGTACCCCTACGTGAAGTCAGTGCTCCCGAAAATCTTCCTCCAAGGTTGCTTCTCTCTCTTGGATGCTCATAAAAGTACGTACTTAAACAGGTCCCTCAGCTCCATCATGTGAGGGATTTCAACAGTTTCACTGAGGAAGAAGAAATTACAAACACAGCAAACTGAATTTTATATTCCCAATCCTTAAGTAGCTTTACTGGGGGAGAGTGAAAGGGACTCTCTATCCTTCTCATTTCCCTTCTCTCTCCAAAATAATCTCTATCTTCATTTATCTTGGGTCCTTCTGGTTAATCTTCTCTCTCATCTCACATGCTCTACAACATCTCTCTTCTAGAAACACTGCCTCCTGCATCCCTTCATCTGATTTCCTCTTGGAAATCAGCCAGTCTCAAATTAATCTTCTGGCCCTTCCTGACTGGCTTGATGGGTGACTCATGTCTTTGCTTCTGCCTCCACCCCGAATATGGCAGCCTGAGTCACTGTCCTTCATCACATCCCTCACTCACTCTTCCTTCCCTCCCCCGGTGAGAAATTCTCAGCCGATGTGTGCATGAAATGCCTGAGCTGCTAGACAGTCCCAGCGCGCTGACGTGACCCACAGACTCCCTGCAACCCTTGCGCGTTGCTCTTTGTCTCCATTCCTCTGCTGCTGCGTTCAGGGACAGACTGCCTCTTTCCACATCTTCTGCGAAAGGGCTCGAATGCTGATAGGAGTTACAGAGTAAGTCCCATATCAGAGTTTGGTTCTTCGATCACTTCTGGACATCATCATTGGAGGTAATCATCTAGTTAATTAAACTGTCTCAAATACATGCCAATATTGGGCCTCGGTCCAGACCTTTTATTGACGTTTCTGACCAGCCCCAATTCTTCATTTGGCAATATGTCAAAATGTACAGATGGATCAAAATAGCTCATCATTTCCCCGTAAAATATGATTCTTTGCAAATAGTAACCCAGCCTGTCACAGCTGGTGTTCACAGGACTTGAATTATACATATGCAAGCTGGAAGTGCTTTGAAGACTCAGCCAGCCAGAACAGACACAGTGCCACACAGAACGCTTCTCCACTCACATCCTACCTGCTGGCCCAAAGAAGTCCCCTGTGGATGTGGATGGGAAGACTTCTATCCTTCAGCCAAGCTGTTTTGGCCTCATACAGAGCTCAGCCAATGAAACTTCTTAATGTCAGAGAGCTGCTCACCACCAACTCGTGGATACCGTACTCTCAGAGGAGTTGTCTGACATTCAAATGTTCAAATACATATATATTAGGGGAAACATTAGTCTTCAGCAAGCAGAAATCATCTAATTGAGTCAGATAAATTATTCATTGTAAATAATTTGTTCAGCTCCAATACCCAGCAACAAAAGGGTTTATTTTTCCTTCCTTTCATGCATTTAAGATTCTTTTATCAATAGTAATGGGCGATACCCAGAACATTCCCATTAATATTGGTTTTTGCTTACCTACATGTTCTTTAGAAATGGGTATAATGTAAAAGTGTAGATATATTGGTGCTAGATTCCAGCTCAGGGAGCTGTGCTAAGAAATCTCTATTGGGCATGTACAGTGGCACACATTCCAGCGTGAATGTATTTCACAGTTCAGTAAGTATTAGAAATGACAATTTTGCCTACAGTATTTTCATGTAAGTGACACCTTTAGCTGTATTATGAACTCCCTTCTCTATTTCCTTTAGTTAAGAACATAACTTAGTATAAGAACTGGGTGAGACTAAAGCTCCAACTGGTCAAGTAGACTGTCCAGCAGCAAGAGAGCCTGCTAAGAAAACAGTGGAAGAAGAAGGCAAGCATACAGCAGTGCTTCTCCCAGCTCCCAGTAATTTATACCTTGGAGTCGTTATGAGCCATGAGTGTATCTTTATGCTTAGTAATTGCTGGATATTTCTTCCAGGAGTTCCTCGTGTGTGTGTGTGTGTGTGTAATTCATCTATGGCTTTGGTTAATTCCTCCCTTTCTCATTCTTTAGATTTACAAATGTCTTCTACTCTTAGCAAAAGCAACAGTTATATTATTTGTTCATCCCCTTTACCATGTTACCACTCTGATTTCCCCTTACAACCTCTTCTGATGTGCTTGCAGAATTTCTGAGACAAAAAATGTATAGTTCCATGCTGTCCTGCCTCTGTCGGATCATTTGAAAAAGAACCCGTGATTTACAGGAGAATATGTAGCAAATTCCGAGGCCCGACAACTTACCTTTATTGGATTTATCTCTGTTGGTGTCTGCTTATCTCAGTGGCCATTCTGTGTCTCCAGGTAGAAAAGTATTTTGTCTTGTAAACCAGTAAATAAACATTTGATGGAAATTTTTACATTCTATATTTCTCCGCTGTCATAACCTTCTCCCTTTCCTTGTTCTCCCTCTTATTATTGTCATTTCAATGTTATTCTTCTTCTGGCAGCCCCGTCCCAAAGGTAGGCATGACTTCAGGAGACTTCTGAATGACTTCAGAAGAGATCTTGATAAACAATATCAGATTTAGGCTGTGTAAACAGAGTTGAACTTTGGTCTGTTCTTTCCTTTTTGCAGCCTTCCAACTAGAGAAGCAGAGAAGAAAAGACTGTATGCTTAGCCACCTCAGGCTACCCCTTCTTTACTGAAAGCTTTGCTCCAAAGGTTAATCAGAAGAGGAGAGAAGCAAATCTATATCTGTAAATAAACAGCAGGTAAAATAAAAAGAGAAACATCAGAGGATGTTCATCAAGGGTGAATAGCAAACAGTTAGCAAGAGAGAGAGATAACTTCTTATGCACTAAAAAAAAAATCCCCATGGTACCTATAAATAATTTGTCTGTGGCAAGAAAGAATAACGAACAAATGCTGGGGTTTTAAGTGCAAAAGGCCCCGGTGCACAGTCCCTTTCTGAAGACCTCCCTTCTTTCAACCCATGGATGTTCCAGTTTCACTAAAGAGCTGACAGCAGTGGTTTACAGGATTTAATGTGGCCAGATATTCAACCATTGAGCTTTCCACTCATTTTGGGAGTCTCAACAAACTGGAAACAATATATTTACCATCCCAAGTCACCCAAGTGTTGAGGGTGAAGAAATAAATTGGGATGGAATAACACCTTTTGGTGATGTGGATAACGAACAAGCACATAGTTTGTGAATATTAGGGCCGGATACTCAAATAGTGGGTGAAGAGGTGCAGTCAGTGGCCTGTAGTTGAACCAGGTAGATTAATGGACAAAAAAAATTCAAGAACTGATGATGTTGTGTGGTACTTTGTTGAGCTGTTGTTGTACTGAATTCTTTATGGCCAAAAGTTGTACCAGTGCAGCTGGGATATGAATTCTCAGAGATGGTTTCAGCCTGGTGCTCTGGTTCTTAATTGCTATCCAAAAGAAAAAATCAATTTCCTGTTCATTTATCTTCTCCTTCCCCTGCCACTGACTTTGAGCTAGGATAAAAGTTTTCCAAACACTTTAAACTGCAGAGAATCGTAATATTTACTGAAATCAGCATTTCTGCAAAGAATTCTGCATTTCCTGTGTGCTCAGTGATGTCACCCCCGTGACAACGGCCTTGTCTGGGTCAGCTTTGCTTTATTTTCTGTAAAGCAATTGAGATTTATCGTTCCTGTCACTCCTTTTTATGAGTTTATTTTATGGTGTGACTGATCTTACTGCAAACAAAGCTTTTGCTCATATTTCCAGGGTGTTTTTTCCATTCTATATTCAAGGAAAATATGGGAAATGGGACAGTTTGGAAGCTGTAACTTGTCAAGAGCTGATAATCTTTTTTAAAGTCTTAAAATACAGAATTCCCCAAAATGATCTTGTGGCAGCCAATTCTTCATTATGTTACGGTGCATGTATGCTCAGGCACTCATGCAGCTATTATTAGTGCCTGCACTGAAGTAATGTCCAGGCATTTGCTTTCCCAAAGGAATACAAATCATGCCAAAAAAAAATTGTTCTCTGAACTATTTTGGCCACTTCTCCAGGAAGAAGTGTGATCCAGGCAACAAGGTCACAAACTGGTTTCTCCATGAGAATGGCAAAGACACAATGCTTTTGAAAGGGGGGAAGGATATCAGGTTAGGACTTTGACTGCAAAAATAGTTTGTGTTCCCAGCCTGGTCTGGTAAGTGTAATGGTAGTGGCTGGTACTTCAAGACCTGGAAATTTTATATTTAGTACTCAAGCCTTTTTATGGAAACATCGCAAAATAGCAAAAGCCCTACTGCTCCACTTTGCAAAAGAGAGGATAGCTATTGTTTTCTTCATTTAAGCCACATTTTCTGCCAAGAGTAGCTATTAGTTTATGTTTTAATGCTGCAGAAGACATAAAAGGAGGGAATCTTTGCCCTGAAGAATTGAAAACAAAATGGATATGAGAAAGGAAGTCAGAAGGTCAAGCAGTGTTAGCTCGACTTTATAGACAGGAAATGGAGAGCAAAGGACGAGTGGTTTTGTTAAGTCTTTCCAGAGAAAAATGATGATGCCAACTGTGCGTCAGTGTAACGGAGCCTCTGTCACCAGAGACAGAGACAGAATGATGAGGACATTAGATTCAGCAAGGGTGTAACCAAAATGACTTCGAAATAGAGGAGCCTTTGGATCAACTCAGAAGCTGCCGGTTTTCTTTCTAGTGATTTAGTCAGTGACTGGGGCTGAGGGTTTTACCTGTCACAGACTTCTGTCTCATTTTGATATACTGATACCCTTTTTGCCTTTCAGCATCCTTAAATGTGGTGCAACAGAGAGCATTGCTTCCTTATTAATCCATGCAGCTCCCAGTGCACAGGGTGTCTCAGGACTGTTGCAGTACCCATATGGAGTGATAATAACAAACTACATGTTCAAAACCATATATTTGATCTGAAGAGCATCTTGAAGCTGAATTTATGCCAGTCTAGTGGCTCAGTCCTTTTCACCCCAGATTTTCCCCAACTCGCTAATCCCAGCATTCTGCTATGCAAACGTCTTTGTTGGAGTTGTCGCTGCCTTTTGTCTTGCAAGTCATTCTCTCTATGTGGCAATGGCAGGAGTGCATCATATTTGAATTCCCCTTTCTCCTATGGCTTTTAAAACTCTGAGTTCAGACCCTGCCCAGATGGTCCCTCCATGTCAGAATCCATCAGGCATTTTCTTTTCCATCACTCATGAACAGGCTGTGGGGATCTTCTGGGCACATGGTACTGTCAGAACAGAAGCAAATGCCAAGCACACAAATCTGTCTTCCTTCCTTCATTTCTCTTGTNTTTTTTTTTTTTTTTTTTGACTGCAGGTATTGGTCTCATAGGGCGTTCATGTGGGTGGCTCAGAAGTGACCATACGTTTAAAACTTTTCTTTAAAATAGCTGGAATCCATTAAAAGCCCCCATTTGTATTCAGGGCATTTCAGCACTGAGCAGCATGAAAGAAAGAGATCAATAATCACATTGCAAGACCCAACTTCTTGCTGTGCCAGGCTAACATAAACTAGCTCAGCTCTAATATTGAATCCAGTCCTCCCTAATTTGTCCTTCAAATATAATATCCCACCTTCTTCCCTTTCACCTAGCTATCCTCTAAGGCTATTTCCCAATTCAGGTATGATAACCTTGTTTTACTTCTTTGCAGTTTATTCCCACATCTATCTTTCTCCTCTTTGATCTATCATTTAGGAATTACTACTGAAGGGCCTTGTGTTCACATCGTTAACTTTGTATAGCCTTTATTTTAATGCCACTCCCACTCATCACTGGCCCTACAAACGTGCTCCACTACTTCAGTAACAGGTTTATACCAGCAGGAAGGAAAGCACTGTTTAAGCAGAAAATGTGTATCACAAGGGAAAAGATGGTAGGAGATCTGTGGTGACGTGTCGTGAGCTGACAGTATGGCAAAACCAGGTATTGCTTCCTAAAAGATAATTGTAAAAATGATAACTAGGAGGTGCTCCTTATTTTCTTTGGTCTTCTTCAATGTTTTCACAACTGAAGTAATTCCTTACATAAGCTTTATCATCATTAACTCAGGTCCCACTCCTATTCTGTTCTGCCTTTTACCTACCCCCAGGCTTTAACATCACTACCAAGTCTCCACTGTTGTCTAAAAACATTTAAAGTGCATTTCAGGTTTTATTGTTGTTGTTTTAAAAACAATTACATTTTCCCCCAAATTAGTTCTTGGCATTACTGATGCCTGTTCCAGCAACAAAAGCAATAGCCAACGATACCTCCAATTCATAACGCTCCAAGATGGGAAAACTAGAGAAGGCAGGCGTGTTGCCAAATCTCAGAGTTGCCTGTGTACAAAGGGGATATGTTGTGGGAGGAGGGAGGGGGAGAGAGAAACTGGGTGTGGAATCGATGCCAAGAAACGATGAATGCAGCAAAAGCACTAAGTGGCCAAAGCGAGATGCCCTTCTGTGTGACCATGTGCCAAGTCGGGGAGAAGGAACGCAAGGATGTGTTGATGTTTGATTCACTGCTG
This sequence comes from Balaeniceps rex, assembly GCA_013401315.1. Lineage (NCBI taxonomy): Eukaryota > Metazoa > Chordata > Aves > Pelecaniformes > Balaenicipitidae > Balaeniceps > Balaeniceps rex. The sequence goes on along the minus strand of VYZW01037011.1, from coordinate 335,509 downwards.
GTTTTGTGTCATGCTGAATCTGGCAGTCACACTGTTTCTGCTGTGTGTCACAAAACTCCTGTGGTGAGAAACCACATAAAAAACATTATGGAGGGGAAAAACTTTGGCACAAGAATTTCAGGCTGTCAGTCCCTGAAATGAAATCCTCGTTTAGGCATAGTATCAAATCCCTCTAGTCTACCCTTACTTTCACCTTATTTATGACCAAGTCTCATTTTCCACTGCTTCCAATTGAACAGACATTTAAAAAGCTTTGAATACTCCCATATGAATAGAAAAGTTCTGGTTTTGCAGCATGTCATGCTTAAATGGCTCTTGCTTCATGCACGCGTGAATTTATAAGTCAAGCTTAGGCCAAAAGATACTATGGAGTGTTTGTTAAAACTTGTAGCAAGGTCTTTGCAGATCCAGGCTTATCTCAGGGCTGGAGTCTCAGGGCTTTGAGGTACTGAAATTGTTGGATCGTGTCGTCTGCCTGAGTTTGTAGAGTCTGAAACAATAATTTGGAGGTTTGAGCCACATTACTTATAGGAGCAGACTCAGGCCCAGGGTGAAACACTGAATGCAGCTTTAGTAACTGTTTCACTGTGTTCTCAAAAATAACCATGAAGTTGTGCAGGCTTTTCAATCTAAAAGCAGACTAGCTAGGGAGTGCAGGGAACAACTGGGACATGGTTTGAAAATGTGTAAGGTACCCAGAGAGAAACTGTCACCCCTTTCTGTGGAACAAAGGCCTCCATAATTATCAGCACAGACCAAACCCCGGAGGAACAAGCAAAGAACTGAATAATTTTTCCTACACTGTTTGTTTTCCCCCTTTCACTTGTGCAGTTTTGGGTTAGCTCAAAGTGCAGGAACCAAAGTGCTGGTATGGGAGAACGTTGTAATGCAGTTTGAAGGTTAAACGTCAAGATAGCTTTGAAACAACAAAAGTGGGGGGGTGGTTTTCTCCTGAGATTTGTGAACTAGGTTTTATCTTCCAGCACAAAAATAAGTGGAATCCACATCCAGACTTCCCTTGGTCTGTTCTCCAGCCGAGCACTGGTCCTTTCAAGTTTTATTCATGTCTTATTTTTCAGCAGTCTTCAAATTTGACATTGACAATCCACAAAAGGCAGAAAACTTGGACGCTTCAGGTATTTTCAAGATTGATAGTACTATTAGGAGGTAGCCAGAATCTCATGCTGTTCTTCTCATCACCCTCTTGAATATGCAAGGGCAGAGAACTGAATTTTGCAAGTAATTACCAGAGTGTTCTGAAGCGAAATTTCCATCGGTTAAAATAAGGCTTTTATTTTTTCGTAGTGAAATGGGAAATTTGCTTGCTCTGAGCAAACCGAACATATGTTTATCCCATGTGAAAATCTGCCATTAGCACCCACAAGCTTTTAGTTTACACAACATCTATTTTCTTTTGCAATGGGAAATGAAAGAAATTTCAGAGCCATCCAGGCTCTTCTATAGTCTCACAGACCGTTATTTCAAGGACCTGGGAGCAAAGGCCACTGCATCCATTCCTGTTGACAGATTCCCAACGTTGTGCACAAAAAAATAAGCTAATTTTTATATATATATATTTAAAGATTGGCTTTAAATCCCCTTCAAAAAGCCAAAAATAATAGTGAATGGGAGATCTTCCTTAGTTTTTTTGTGCCGGTCTGTTTATTGAATGTTGCATGATAAGAAAGGAAAATCTTCTGTTGGATTTTGTAGCAAAGTTTTGGCCAGCATTGTTAATTGTTGTCTTTGTTTTTAATGAAACAAGCCGTCTTGGGCTGAAGTGAAATCTCTTGTAAGCCACAAAAGTGAAGATTTACTTCTTGTCCTTCCTCTTTTGCGAAGCCTTCAGAAAAACATCACATTCCTCCTTCACTGTTTTTTTTTCCCCCTTAAAATGTTTTACACATCCCTGCTCAGCATCCTTCTCATTTCAGAGCTAGAGACACACACAGCTGCTTCCCAACTTCAGTTGCCTGTACCAATACAAGGGGCCAGGGCATTCCAACTGCATTTGAAGCAAGATTGCTCTCAAGGTTCACACACCAAGCAGAAAACCCTTCGTCATTTCAAAACAGTAGACGGCAAATGAGTATTTGATGAGTTGATATTAGGAACTGGTAGCAGTGCAACAGGCTGATGCCACTGTAGTACAGCCTGGGAAGTCTTCTCGCACACCAGCATTTGCTTTTTTTTAAAGTTCCTTCCTACACAATAGCACACAGTCCTTCAGGCTTTTCACTCAGTAATCCATTGTAAGCTAATTGAAACAAAAAAGAGTCATGGGAAGCTCTGCAGCAGAAGTGCTAAGAGTCTTGTAGACAGGGCTGCATTCTGGCAGCTGCCAGGTGGGTTAAAGGCAGTATTGCTTACAGGGGAATTTCCATGAAGCGATCAAATTGGGATCATTGAACAACCTTTGACATGCAAGAGAGCGCTGCTAAAATCCCACTATTCTTGTTATGCCTAATCCCTGGGAGATGATGACCCAAGGCTTCTCTTATACTGACTTTTTTTTTTCCCCAGGGGAAAAGATGCTCTAAGAAATCAGAGACTTTTTTCTGCATGTTTGCAGTGACGAGCCCCGTAATTTTATCACAATTAATACATCTTAATGCATCAATTTATAAAATTATAATATTATGTTAGACCAGTAGATTTAACATAAAGCAGAGGGAGAGCATTTCTAACCCTTGTGAATTTGAAAGACTCAAAATCCAGTAACACAATCTAAAAATAAAAAAAAATTATAGGGCAGTAGCTTCTGAGGGCAAGCTGAAGATGTTTTTTCCCAGAACAAGCTAAAACTGAATAGAACTAAGGTCTGGGGAAAAATCAAAGCAAACTAACCAAATTCCTTCAGAACTCAGGTAGGATACTTGGGTTTGAAATTTGGCTGCAATTTCTAGTATGTTGTGCATGTTATTCCATGTGACTCAGCAGCATTTCTAGCACAAAGATTTTCACAGTGACAGAAAAATGTAACTGGAAGGAGGGGATGTGAAAAAATGTTGAATTTGTGGGGTTTTTCTTTTTTTTCCCCCAAGCTATTTATTTTGATCTCGAAAATTGACTATCTTTTTTAGAGAGGCGTGTTCAGAGGGGAAGAGCAATCCTTCTCCAGCTAGTGTTTTGCATTGTTCCTACCTGCTAATTATGTGAAGGGATCTTCAGAGAGCCTGATAGACACATCCATAATACCTTCTTGATAGCATTTCAACAGAACTTTGTCCCTCTTCTCATCACACACACACATACACAATGGCTCCGTGGCGTATTGACAGCCGTGTATCAGAGATCTTTGTGAGGAAGGAGACAGAGAAGGAAGATATTCCAGGCTTCCATGTTGCCACCCTCTTGATGAGTAATTCAGGCAGTTTGGAGCCTCATGGTCCTCTCCATCAGTCCCACCCCTCCGTTCCCAGCAGCACATTCTGTCTCCTTCAGGAGTCACGCCAGCCTCTCAAACCTAAATGGTACATGATGTTAGATTAATTGGCTAAGAAAACATCCACAGAATGAGGGGAGGTGGGGGAAGAGGAGGGCTTGCTTGTCAGAAGAGACGTTTTGTCACACTGAAAATCATAGAAATGGGAAAAAGAAGGATCCATGTTGTAAATTAAAACAAAATGCTCGCCTGGAACTGACTGGCAGTAACTTGGAGGGAAGAGGGAAGAGAAGAAGGACCAGGGAAGGGAGGGGAGACAAAGACACGAAATCCCAGCTGGTGCGTGACGGCTGTCACCATTGCAAGCAGGGCTCTGAGGAGACATCCTCAGCTCTCTCTGCTCTACACCGCTGGAGCAGGCAGCCCTCCTCTACCACTGATGGATTCAGAGCAGGGACCAAATGGGGCCCTGGGGGTGCAGGATACTGCAGGGGGGAGTGCACTGAAAAGGAGGAATGAAGATCTATGGCAGCCTAAGAGCTGATCCTGAGCTCCAGCACCAGCCACCCATCTTTTGGTGAACTGGCCCCTGGATAAACCATCGATACAAGCTGATCACCGCATTTCTTGTTGTAGCAGCGGTCGTATCCTGGCAGTGTCTCTTGCTACTTCTCACGGTTGGCCATAGTAGAACCCATACAGAAGTCTCTCCCTGCTTCTGCTCTTCTCTTATGAATACCGCCAGAAGAGCTCTACTCTCCTTGAAGCTAAGTTGAAGATGTCTAATTCCTGCCTCACATCTGTTCGCAGTCACTGGAATTATTTGATGGGCTCCTTGCTAACTCAGTCCAAACTCTTCAGTAGAGTTGGAATTCAGTTGCTTCTTCCCACTAGAGGTTTGGCAGCCCAACATATTCCTGAAGTTTTGGAGTCTATTCTTCCTTTTCTTTTTTCCTGTTAAACCCTTCCTACCACTGTATTCTCCATGTGCTGGGACCTCCCTTGTGTTGCCGACTTCCAGGTTCATTATTTTTCTGCTTTTCACCCACGCGGTTTTCTCTTTAGTGTCCACAAGCAATCTATAGCACTACTGTTTTAATTTCTTTTTTTGAGTTTTAATTTCTTATATGCTTTACATACACAGAATGATTTTGGTATAACCCACTGCAAGGACTATTTTGGTTACTGGTTTTCAAGAGGGAATTAAACACCCATGGTAACAAACATCTAAGATTCCCCACATGGGAATTCTGGGCTCTTTTTGCTACTTCCAGTGCCAAAACTCTATAGAAAGATGTTGTCTCATTCATTCTGACTGACCCTGGCAGACATGGAACTGCTATGCAATAATTAAAAGTATTTTTATATGTAAGCTAATTTTTCTAGTAGCCTGCATACCATACATTCCGTGTGAAAAAAAAACCCTAAAAAAATCTTCATTTCATGCCAAATGTTTCATGCTGAAATTCAACAGATGAAGCAAAATTACTTTTTTCACTCTGCTTTGCTGATGATTTTGCTTCCTCCATAAGGACCAGGTGCTGACTTCCTAGGTAATAACATCCAATAATGTCAAGTAACAGGAGCTAGGTATTGGAGAGGAAAAATAAAACCAAAACCATTCCATCGGGAAGGACAAAGACAGACAGAGCTTGGAGTATGTTTTGAAGATGCACCTCTGGAGGTTCTTAAAATCAGGTTAAACAAATGTTTAATTTTAGTTTCACTAGAGTTTGTGTTGGGACAGAAGGAGAAATTACTGGCCTCATGCTCTCCTTTTTTACACCTCTAAGGTAAATGGAGCACAATGCCAGGACAAGGAGAAACTAGCTTCTCCCAGGATGCGAGACCAAGGTGAATTCTCTCTCCTACCTTAGTTAGCAGAGCTGTAGGCATGGGGGTGTCCTTCAGCCATCCACAGGATACAACTCTTCCTTGCTCTCATCTCCAACACTGGTAGCCTGGCACTGAGACATACAGAGTATCCACACCTCTCATCGCACAGCTTGCTGTAGTGTGTTGCAGAATCACCTCCTTCACTGAGCTTTGCCAGTGATACTGTTTGCCAAGTTGCAGGATGCCTCTTTGTTCTGTCACATTGCTGTAACATCTCATGAGGACATTTGTTGTTTCAAAAAAAGAGAAATAAGCAAGCAGTGTTTGCAAACTGAGATGGCATGTTAAAGCATCTTTGGAATGGATTTCTCCCTGTGCTTTTTGTTGACCATTTGTTTCCTTCAATTGGAGCATGAAAGGACTGAGCATGTCCAATGCAACTTCCCTATGCTAAGTATCACCTGCCAGGCAAATAAGATAATCTATCAGTCACTTTTCCTTTGGGATCATAAGCTTTCAGAAAAAAATGCTGACACCCCCCCCCGCTACTCCCCCCACCCCCCCGCATTCCCTTCCCACCCAGACTGCAGTGTGACTAGGAGCAGGAACAACACCGAAAACCCATCTATCTCAATAGATCTAAAACTAAACCTACAAATAAGTGACTTACCCCCGGCACCTCCGCAGTAATTGGACTCAATTTTAGGTCACTTTCAGTAGTAATACCTGAACAAAAGGGCAGTAGCTATAAATAAATCAGGATGGAAGATATTATTAGAAGATGTTATTAGGAAGACAAAGGTAGATTAAGTGGAGGGGAGCAAAAAAATACCAGCCCAGCCACTCCAGCATAAACAAAATAGAGTAAAATTAGAGCTGGCTGTAGGCAGAGCTTTGAATGACTGAAGAGTGCATTTGCAGCCTGCTGAGCAAAGGCAATTCTGCCCCCACACTGACGCACAGAAGATTTGGATTAATTTCAGTCCAGACAGGTACTACAGCTGCAGTTTGGGGCTGATACTTGGTAGGAAGGCAAACCAGAGGACTGATGCAAACCTGAGTACACTGCACCTGCTGGGTAGCAGAGTTATAAATGCTAGAAAAGGGGCAGGCAAAATGCATCTCTTAAGCAACACACAGCTTCTGAACAGTTTTAGCACAGCTTCCACAACAGAGAGGTGTGATGTGAAGCTGCTGTGAGGACCAAGGCAGTAATCAGTTTTCCCTGTCTTTGAGATTCAAAGGGAGGCAGTAGGATTGTTTGGGGAGGCTCCAGGAACAGTTGGATAAGCATCTCTCAGGGTGAGTTAGCTCGAGTCCTCCCTTAGTCATGGTCAGGGTGACATTTTCAAGGTGCCTCCTGGCTTCATGTTTCTGTGGTGGGACAGGGCTCCTAGACAGCCTGAGTCCCTCCCTGCCAAAGGAAGGTAGGCACCATGGCCTGTGGAGGTTGCCATTAGGTTATGGGGCCCTGAGGTATGCATGGGTGAGCGTCACTCCACCATCGAACCCCTGGGGTGTTGTTGTCATCTCCTGCATACAAACTGCTCCTGGGGCTTCCTGTCACTTCAGCTCCCTGGGATTTGCAGCATGGTTCACCCAGCTTGTGCCCAGGCAGTACCAACAAGCGAGTAGTATGTCTTCCTCAGTATTTATTGGCATTTTTATTTACGATTAAGGTGCAACCACAAATCTGTTCAGAGCCTCGTTGTCTTCACTTTTGTAAAGATACATAAAGAAAGTCCCTTGTTCAATAGTTTTATTCCATTTTAAGATTTGTGGAAATAGAAACCCTTACGGTCAATGTCACTTGACTGAAGATTTTTTCCCATTAAAAACCCAGCTCTCTTTAAAATGTAGTTGTTTGACATGCCAGAAGATTTCGTCTATGAAGAACAGAGAAATGGGAATAAATGTTACTATGTAGAGTAAATATGTACGGGGATAAGACGGAAGGAAAAGGCATTTCTCTGACTTAAAGGTTTCCTCCACCCAGGAACCAAGAAGAGTGGTGTTGCCCAGCACTTGGAAAATGTTGCCTCTCATTTAAAGTGAATTTTTTTTACACCCCCCCCCTTAGCTTTTCTTTAAAGCCTCAAAAAGCCATTTTGGACAGCAGTTTGTACCGTATGGGTCAGTTGCTAAAAATATCTATCTTAAAGGTGAACTTTCCTTTTGGTTTTATGCAGTGGCTCAACCAATCACAGCAAATGTTAACCGTAAAGTACTCAGGCCCACGTAACCCAAACAGCTCAGTGCTCTGTGAAGCAAAAGGAAGAAAAGTCCTCAAGTTCATTGGCCACAGAACTTTTTTTAACCTTCCTTCCTGATTCTTCTTAGGACATGGGCATTGTTCCACATCTTCCTGACCTTTAAAATCCATAGGGTGTACAGAGGGAGGAGGAGGGATGGCTGACATTGTGACCAGTGTTTCCTACTCGATCACCTCTTTGCTAGGCTTATTTATGTCCTTGTCAGAAATAGTGTTGCAAAGCACTTGCAAAAAGTTATTATTTTATTAAAAGATTCTTAAGTGTTTTAAAAAACCTGAATTAATCAGAACTCTGAGAATATGTGTGCCTTCAAGGGGAATGAGCACATGGGCAGGGTGATGGAAAGCACTTTTAATTACCTCAATACTTTCTTCTGTATCGGCATCACTCAGGTAGTTTACATCACATGAGGTGTCAACTTGGGAATATACATTTTTTAGTATAAAATTAATTTTTATACTCTGTGTTCCTAATTGTAAAGATGCTTTTCTTTGCATCTTACTTTTATTGCTTTTTGATAAACAGTAGCTTCCATGGACTATTCTCAGCAATGGTCTTTTGATTAATTCGTCCAATTATTTGCAACATAATCCATGGTTTCCCAGGCAGAAGTCAGGAAACCCGGCATGAATAGGGTCAAACCCCAGATTAGGGGAATACAGCTGCTGGTTGAGGTCTGCCTTTCAGGCATTTGGAAGGTTATTTCTAGTGTTTTGCTTCATGACTCCCTGGCATGGGACTTGCCCACAGCAATAACTCTGCATGAAACTGCAGGACTGGTTTTAGCTGTGTGCTTTCAGGCATCTCACGGGCACAGCGTTCACAGGAGGCTGCTACCGAGCCAGCTTTTGTTTAATCTGGCACAAATCAGGGCTGTTACAGAAGTCTGTTGCAGGCTTAAACCAGAAGAAAAACAGGCAGGATAGGGCTCCAAATGAGCCTGGGTCACAGGCTAGTAATGCATAAGGAAATTGTTATAGTGCTGCTAAAAATCCATTATACACAGTCATGCAGTTGGATTTACATGCAGGTGCAGTCTGTGTCAGGAATATCTAAGTGTTCTCTGTACATGGGCTAAGAAACCCCCACAGAACTATTGGACGTGAGAGAAAATAACTCTTTCTCATTCAATCTCTTTTTTAACCACTTCTATTAATCTTGTATTTATTCTCAAAGCTCCTACCCTCTCTCATACATAGTGGAGACCGAGAAAAGGGTAAATAGGTTCATACAACATTCATATCCAGCAAAATAGTCATATTAACCTATATATGAACTTATTTATCTAAGTTAAGTAAATAGATATTTATATATTTTTCAGGCAGGAGAAAAGAGAGCATAAAGACGTCTAGACAGCTGAGTTCAGGAACAAGCCACCTATGGTCTTTTTTAAAATACTGGGAAGAAAAGAGTTGCAAATAAGAAATTCCTCCTATCTTTTGATTGTAAAGGCGCCCTAGCAATGGGGGAGGTGACTGAAGATGGTAAACTCAGCCATGCTTAGCAAATGGTACGAAATTTGTGTGGAGCTATGTAATTACGACATTTAGAGCTAAAATGAGCATGTGGATATTTTGACTTTAAAAACATAGTCTTACAGACTTGGGCATCAGATATTTATCCTGAGAGAATTAGGCTTATTCTATCAGTGTTATTGGCACTAATTGGAGTAGTGAGTTGAAATTTTCACAAACTGCCACGCAGGTTGAACATTTGAGATGCCTGCAGTGTTTATGAGGATAAATGGGGAGGGGGAAATGTAACTGTTGTGATGTGTGTCTGTAATGGCCGGTAAAGAGTTGTTCTGCCTAACTCTGCTTTTAGCAACTGTGCCAGTAGATCCAGCTGATTACTCCATTTCTCCAACTTGAAATCCTTACTGCCACATGGCGTAACATTGTTTACCTACTGTAACAAGTGCAAGGGTGGATCAAACCTTAAGGGTAGAGTTCATTCCTTTGACTTCAACCACCCAAGAGTTTGAGCTCCTGTATGTGTGACCTACAAACTATCTGAAGTTTACCAAGTGAAAAATAAAGCTTATCTGATTTTGCTACCTCAACACCGAGGATACCAATGTTCTCCGTAACACCTTTGCATATGTTGTTAATCTGGAATGTATATAGGATTCCCATTATCAAAACTATGGTAATTCGATTAATTGATGGACATTTCTGCAAATACAATATAACACTCTAGTGAATGATTAGGGTTTCTTTCACACAAAAGCTCTGTATGTTTTGAGCTGCTTAATTTGAAAACTGCACAATAAAACCTGAAATGTTTCTGGGCCATCTCTTGTGAGAACTAGATTGGCCAAGAGAAGCTTTTTGGCCTCATTGGTAGATGTCAGTATTAGAAATTCTGTGACTTTGAGCACCATTGTTTGGAAAAGCATTGAAAAGGCTGTGGTTTGGTTTTTTTTCTGGAAGGTTTAAAGATTATAATAATGTTGTGCTCCTCTGAGACTTTGGCTGGCTGCAAAGAAGAGTTGAGGTATCCTTTTGACCCATCCCATTCCTGATATGTAGGGAAGGGCACCCTAGCTGTGCTTGGAAATGGCTCTGAAGGGAGCACTGGAAAGTGTTGAGAAGAGACAGAGGGAAAAGCACAGCTTGTCTGGTGAAGGGCATCACGTACAGTTGCCGGGAGAAGTGCTGTTCGCTGAACTCACTTTGATATGATTCCAAATGCCTGCGTTAAAGGAAATAAACATGAAGACCACATGCACTTCACTTCCCACCAAGTTTTGCTTGCTTCTATCACGTATCTTTTGAATTTTTACAAGGTTTACTGATGTTCTTGAACCCCACACTCGTGAACACACACACAGAGACACACCCCCGCCTTTACCGCATCTGAACTGCATCGTACCCCTCTGTGCTGTATCTGAGCTCATTGCGTAGACTGTGCATTTCAGAGCAGACAATCCCATCATAAATTCCCATGATACCATGACAGCAGTTTTCTCATCTCATTTAAATTACAGAATCACTTCCTGTTTTGAAAGAAAACTGGAAAGGAGATCATTCTGGAGGTGGATTGGTCTGGTTCAGCTTGTTAAAACCACAGCTTTGAGAGTGGGCTGTTCAAACCCGCTTCCAGGCAGCTCCACTTGACTATAGAGTACAGTTGGCCCAAGTTCTGGCCTCATGGGCCTCCTTTTCCCTGTCCCACTTAGGCTTGAATTGAAAATACTAATGACCCCAGCGCCTGTCCCAGACCTAAGTTCTGCTTAGTGTAGTAACAGGTGTTCCTACACCGTACAGTAAAGAAGTATGAATTAAGAATTGGACAATGGATGGAAAATTTGGCCAAGCTCTCATAGTTAGTCACTGGATGAGTATGTAAGACACTAGATTCAATTCAGGAGAAAACAGGATACTGAATGACAAGACAAAAATGTTACTCCTACTCCCTGTCAAGGCAGCAAATCTAGTCTTAAAAATTGGAATGAAAATCTACCAGTCCAGGCTCAAAATCCACTCAACCATTCTTCCAATAGAGTGATGAGTATCTTTTCTTTAATGTAATGAGTTAAGAAATATGGTCTGTGCTGGTAAGTGGAATATTGAAGGTTGGAATAAAAATTTAGAACTTGTCTGAGCCTTCTTAGAGGATTTGGGCCAATGGAAAAGTTGCTTTGTGTTTATCCAAGGATAAGAACATACAAGACCTATTTCCACATCATAGCTACCTTGTGGCAAATTATTCACTGATACAAAATATGGGATCTCTAGTGCTGGTTAAACCACGACATCATCATTGCCGGGATGTAGTGAAATCCATTGGCTCTTTAATGGAGACAGAAGTACTGCAGAACTCGGTTTCAGTTTGCCCCTACCAGACTCATACTCTGTAGCTTAAACTCATGCTCCAAATCTTAATAGCATTTGAGGGACACAGATCATCATGTCAAGGGGATGGCTCCTTTCACAAAGTCTTTGTTGTTGTCTCATCAGTCTTTTGTAAATTTAGGTTCCTCGGCCCCACAGAGCATAAACCTGTAGATGCAAACAATAGCTATGTATCAGCAATCAACATCCTGATGAAAAAGGTATTAACAGTCTAACTGGGAGAGCAAGGCTCCCTCAACTGATTAAAAAAAGGGAGGAAGAATTAGTTTAATAATTTCATTTCGCTGTTGTTTTATCTTTTCCCTAACTGAGATGGGTTCAACTCCAGCTCTTGGAGAACTTTCAGTCCTGGGTGTTTTATTAGTCTTTCACCCTTGGTTACTTAAGGGAACATGGTACCTCATGTTTACCCCAAAGCAAAAGAAATCACTTCCCAGATTCAGTCTTTAAAATCATCTTTGGAGTCTTGGCATGACCATGGAAAACAGGACAGAGAGGAGAGCAGTGTTTTCTTAACTAGGGCTCGTAGGTGGCTTCACATCATTCATATATGGGAAATGAAGCCAGAAAGCAGTTCAAGAAGTGATGTTGTAGATGGGTGTGGTGTCACAATGCCACAGGCAAGAGTTGGTCACTGATGTAAAGCTGCATATGCCAACCCTGTATTGCTGTCTTGGGAAATAAAAGATGAGCACTATAACATGACAGAAGAGGAGGACTCATGTTCCCCACAGCCATTTTACAACCAGCTAGGTGGAAATAACGCAGCAGAGGGGACTGAAGGGAGATGAGAGCTAAAGTGTTTCAGATTATCCTATAGAGATCAGATGTGTTCGAATATACTATTCACACTGCCTCATATGAAAGTTTAATGTCTTGAGGGCGCCAGCTCTGTACAACTCTGCAACTCACTGTAATCAAGCCACAAGCAATGGCTATGTGAAAGATCTTGGAAAAGTTTCTTGGCATCTCCAATGGATGTGTTGCAAAGCAGTGACCCATTTTCCAGTCATTGGTTTGTATTTGATAACCATGAAGACCTACAGAGTAGAGAGGGAAAAGAAATGAGGTTGCCTGAGCTGAAAGAAATGGCTGTGTGAACCAAACCATTGTGAGGTTTTATATCTTGATTGCTTCTCTCTGGAAAACTCTGCCAAGTCTAAAATAATTTCCATAATAGCATGCATTGCTGATACAAAACAGATAGAAAATGTGGTGTTTCTTTTCAACTTGCACCTACAACGCATCAAATTTCTTTCAGGATATAACTAGAACTTGTTTATCAGTGAAGAAAAGTGCCCATCGGGGGTTCTTCCTATCAGGACCCGAGGCAGAGATAAGTTTTCTAATGAACCATTCAGTACAAGCACTTTGAAACTACCCATTAGCTGACAAATTTCACCTGCAACAGACCTGAGTAAATTCTCAACTAGGTTTTTTTAAATTTTTTTTTTTCCGGTTCTAAATGGAGTTTAGTGGCATCTCTTGACTCTTTTTGGCAGGAATGGAGATATTTGCCATCTGTTCAAATGCACATTGGCCATGGTAAACAATTCAGACAATTCCCCAAGCAATGGGCATGGGGAGGCAACCAGTAATAGATGCTGTCTCTTCATGCAGCTCGGGTGCTGGCAGAGGACAACACATTCAGGTGGGTTGTTGGTACTGAGGTGAACTCACGAACAGAACATCTCTCCAGTGTGCTTCCAGCAGAAATGGAGTTATGAAAGTATTCATGATCAGATCAGAAGATATTGGGCTTTGGCTTAAACAATAGCATTTTTTTTGTTTTAACATGCATGGTGCCCCAGCACATCTTTCTGGGGAGGTATAGCACAGAGAAAAAAGGAAAGGAGATAGTTGCATGGGAATGAACTTCAGTTCCGAAGCTGTGAGGTCATGTTAGAGCAGCTTTCAGTACTGTGTTTAATATACTTTGCTCAGAGACAGCTGTAAGGAAACACACCAAGTCTTACATGAGTTTAGCTAAACCTGCTCTTTACAGTAAGTAGTCTTCTAGCTATAGATGTCTATGAAGGGAGGCTGCCTTTTGGTTAACACTCCCAGCAACCAATTTCTAGACAAACCTGTCACAGTTGGTGGACCTGAATCAGGATTTGCTTGTAAAGATGCCCATGCTGTTAAGAATTGTATTTGCAACTAAGTGAAGGTGGAGAATTTAGAAGGTTGCTGCCGGGAGGAGTGAGTGTCTCTCAGTGGTGTCTCTCCTTCAGAAATAGTGACTGCAGCCTGCATCTTTTGTGTAGCAGCGTCTCAGATTAAGTCTCTGCCACTCATTGCATATTTGCTTTATATTTTGCAGAACTTTCCAGCTGGAGTCACATGATACGTTTGTTCCCCATAGCATGAAAGCATGACATCTTACTGCTTTTCCCTGGAGTGGAGTAGCACATTCATTTTTAATTGTTGACCACTATATCAGAAATCCTATTTCCCAGAGTTTAATTGTTTTGCATGATGTTTAATTCATGGCTTCCCTACAGAAATCAGCTGTTAACCTTTTTAAAAAAAATGTATTATTTAGTATTTATTTATTATTTAGCAATAACATTTTTCAATTGTACAGGACGATATAATTTATTTATATTTTCGCCATAAAATTCCATGTCCCAGTGTTCCCTTTCCCTTGCCCCCTTTCTTTTCCTTGCAATTATGAAGAGCAATAAGAGCTGTAGAAATGCTACCGTAAAGAACAAGTTTTTGAAATAAAATGGTTCTTACGCAAGACAACATTGAACACACATTTAAATCCTCCTGAAAACTCTAAGCCACTGCTTAAGAGCTTTTTGAAATCAGGTGAATATATTTTTCTTGCAATCTTTCGGAATTCACTTTCTTCCATATTCTTGCAAATGAGCTGCCCTGCAGAAAAGTTGGGTGGAATGGCAAATCTCAAGCCAAAGTTGCAGAGGATTTGTTAGAAACGAGAACTCAGAGTTCAGAATTTCTGCCAGAGACCTGATGCGATGAGTGATATTCATCCAGCCAGGAGACTGTGCCATCCAGAACGTGTCTAGCTGAATTTCACACACAGCAAAGTGCTCTTGGAAATGTTCCAGGACAATAATTATTGGATAGCACGGAGCTGCAAATAAGTGCTAAGGAATGAGGAAGCACAGCGCTCGCACAGATAACATCCCCCCCTCTGGCTGCTCAGAATCCCTCTCTACTTTGGCTGCCATGGCAAAATCTCCATCTTCTCTTTCCAGCTACTAACCAATGCAGAACAAGATGAAAGGATTGGGTGCTGGGAGACATTTTGTAGCATGCACCAAGTGCATGCTCCTTCCAAACCCAGATGCTGAGCAGAGGCTTCAGGAATCCCCAGCCACCTCTCGTCGGAACAAAGCTTTCCCATGATGACCAAGGCTGCGACCTGAATTCAGCTGCCCCCACGGCAATGCTGCTCGTGAGAGACAGGGTCCAGCTGCACAGGCAGAGCTACCAGAGATGGGTATCAGCACAGTGGCTATATTTGCAAGTTCCCTATTAACAGCGTATTCCTTACCACTTGTGGACTAGGAGACATTTATGTATATGGAAATAGTGAACTTTCCTTGTCTTTTTTTTTGGTGGGGAAAGTGTGACTGAGCAAATAGTGAAATAAGCACAGAAAGGTGAAAAATAAGACAACACGTGTTGCTGACCGATAGGGCTGTTGGGCCAGTATTAATGTTTGGTCCGGCATCAGTCCAGAAAAGCACCAGAGCAGAGATTTACTTTTTTTTAAGTGTGTGGGAAAACCCAACAAAGTCAGTACTGAAAAACATTCCTGCATCTGGGGCTGCTCTGCAGCTCCATTTCATCTGATGGAAAACTGACCTCTAAAGCAAACCTCCCTATTTTCCTCCTTTTCTGAGGCAAGTGGTAGACCCAAGGAAGCAAGCCAGGATGAGTGTTTCCTTGTAGTCATTGAACTTCTGTGGCTGATCCCTTGCCATTCAGTTTCTTTCATTTAAAAACTATCCCTCATCATCATCACCCCCACAGGAGCACATCACTGTGCACTGCTTCAGTAGAATGCTCTAATGCCAGTGCATCATCGAGGAGGAAGCACTACATCTGGGTGAAAATCAGTCTGCAGTGTGAGAATCACAAAGCTTTTAATGACGAAACTAGAAAACAATCTAAAGCTTTTTGCTGAGTGTGTTTGGTTTAAAAACAAAATTTCCATCAAATCCTGAGGAAGCAGAGCAGCACTTCCTCTCCTAATTCTAATACAAACCTTGGCAGAGTTGAAGACTGGATGGCTAAGGCAATTACAGGAAAAATCCAATTCAGTAGGAAACAGGAAAAAAAACAACTACAACAACAAAAAACTTGGTCATTTCTAAGAGACAGGATATCTGATACAGCTGCTGCTCTTTCAAGAACTACTTAAAAGCATTTTTGACTACTTTTCTCTGGAAAATATTTCAATCAGCATATATCAAAAAAGCCTTTCTTCTCTCTTTCACTTTCTTCCTTCTTTCTTCTTTCTACCACAATGTAAGTTCTACTGCAAACGAAAGAGAAAAAATCTGTATAGCACAAATGAGTCTCACTTCAACCAAATATTGCCATAAGTAATTATGCTTCTCTCTGTTCTTGTTTCAGACATACTGATGTTACGAATGAATTAACCAAGGAACATAATGCTTCACTGCCAACTGAGAGCTAATCCTTGAAGTTTAGTGCTATTACACTTAACATATTTCAGTTAGATCTCAAACCAAGACGTGCAGAAGAATTAATACCACTGAAGGAGCCAGATTTCTTGTCAAGAAAGTCTCACGATTCCTTTGCTCCAAGGAAATTTGAATGAAGAAACATTCAGTTTGGAGGTTTGCCCATTCTACTTGGAAAAAGTTAAAAAATGGGTTGAGGAAAGCAGGAGGAGCTAGAAAACATTGCAAAGAAATATTATCATTTTTTAGTCAAAATTCCAGTTTATAAATGTTTCCATGAGACTTTTTGACAGCTGTCCACTCACCCACTTTGGGAGATTTCTTCTGGACTTTACACCTGAAGCTCTTTCAAATCTGTCTCTTAGCTACTGCAGGACAGGGAGCTTGTCTTGCTTGAATGGCCAAGATCTGCCTGCAGTTTCCAGCAGACTCCCTTGGTGACTATTGACATGTGGTTTCTGGTGCTAGAGCACATGCACGACAGTGATCCTCTTTTAGACTGGAGCTCAGTGAGACGCTGAACACTGACACAGATGTTGGGTGAACTATGATTAACTGCGTTGTGCCATTGCTCCCGCATCACTAGGTCTACTCCACTTCACTTTAAGCAGTTACGGAGACACCTAAGGAAGGACTCTATTTGCCCTAGGCTGCCTTTTATAGTCAGTGAGGTGAGTGAGGTATCACCAGAGCATGAACCTGAAGTGCCCTGTAGTGCCCTTAGCTGACTTGTGTCCTGATTTAGATGCCTCCGTTGTTAGGTACAAAGAGGTGCTTGGGAGGGATGCAAACAGTGAAGGCAGCAGGGAGAGACAGCAACAGAGCAGGGAGCTTCAGCTGAGTAATTTGCATCCGCAGAGGGAACGTGGAAGGAGAAAGGGACCTGGTGTCACAGTCTCAGTTCAGCAGCCCAGTTCAGGGACTCTTGGGATTGTGCATATGGTCACTGTGGAGTTCTGTGGATAATGGTTGTTTTGCTTTAAAAATGGGGATGGGAACAGTTTCACGTAGCAAAGAGCTGCAGAAAAGATCAGTATCCATCTGACAACAATTCATGGTCAGAGAAAAGGCCAGCATTTGCTGCATGAGCTGTCTGTGGTTGCCGCTCTCACCTTCTTCTACCTATTGCAGGTAGCTACACAACAGGATGTACCTTCCACAGTCTGCATGAGCTGTGCTTATAGTTATACACTTATTAAATTATTGCGTGCATTTGTACTCACACTATTATAAATCCATTACATCCCCGAGGCCATAGGAAATGGTTTTAAAATGTGAGGCTTTTCTACAGGGAATTGAGAGACAAAAATACTAAAGCAATGTACTTGGCTTGCACAGATCAATGTAGTGCAATAACTGGGAAGATGAACCAAGCTTAAAACATTACAAATGTGATTGGATGAAAGCTTAACATGACATTGAGTAATTATCACTACAAAAGTCTTCTAAACTACCTTAAGAAAAAAAAACAAGCAAAGAGCCTGCAGTAAATCATAAAAGAGAAATGATGGTGTGCTCTGGAACCAAAGTCTGTGTAATATAATTGCACAGTAGTGAGTGAAACTTCAAATTTGGCTTTCTCTTTTTCAATACGATGGAGAGGTGTAGATGAAAAGTCTTGAGATGGGAGATATCAAGAGGTTTTGAAAATTATTTTTCCACTAAAACTTTCATGAATATTTTTTTGTCATCTGTAACTTTGTTTCTCTGACAGGGAAAAAAATGTTCCAAACCTGACAATTCCTATATGGGAAGGGAACAACGAAGAAAAGACAAAAAAAGCAATCTTTCGTACAAGAGTCAAAAATAGTCATTAAAGTTCCCACCAGGTTCAGAAGCTGGTGCTAGGTTGAGCTAAGGCACAAATGTCATCCAGTGAGCAATGAGATTTACCTGCATTTTCAGGGCAATGAGTTAATATTTCATCCCAACACAGGCAGGCACAATGTACAGGTTACTGAGTCTTCCCATTTTTTTCATTAATTCATATTAAGCTGAAAATAAATACTGACAAAGAGAAATGTTTCCTTTTCTGGAGCACTGAGCCACTTATAGGAACAATTTGGGGGCAGAGGAGTAGGAAGGGGGTTTATATCTCAGACTTCTGTGATGATCTCGCTTGAACAGGTGGAAGCTCAGCCACTTGTGATTAAATCACTAAAATGAACGGACATCACTGAAATGGTGATCGCTCATTTGCTCAATTCCAAGTGAAGAAAATTAGCAATGGTTAATGATGGATGTGGATTTCCTGAAAAAGAACAAAAGCAGCCTTTCCCAGTAACTCCAGTCTTTGCAGGTTGTATTCCCACATCACGTCTGTTCATGGACAGGGAGCTATGATTCTCCATTTCCATTTGGGATACATTCAGGAGCCATCCAGCATCCGGAAATTCTTAAACTCCCTTGCCATCTAAATTGCTGTCACAGGTTACGCACATAGAAAGTCTTTCTTTAAACGTTACAACTATCTAACGCAGAGCTCTCCAGGGCGAGGGATCTCAAACAGACGTTTCTCTAAATGCTCCTGACGTATGGGACCTTCAGAAAGGGGACCCTGAACACATTTGTATGGTTAGCATAGAAAACATGCTCTTGGTTTTGGAACACATCAGTAGCTGTATAAATCCATTTGGGATCTAGAAGTATTGGGTTCACGTCCCTGTCTTAGAGTGGGGTCTGAAACTCACACTCTGAAAGTGTCCAGTTCTCTCGGTTATTAACCGATGCCAGTTATTTCAGGTCTTGTCTGAGAAAGTGGACTACACCTCCACTGTCCCTGGGTGTTGAAGAATGCAGCTACTTTGCAAAGCACAAAAATGTATTTTAAAAAAAATTAAGTCGGTTAAATCAATAAAATATTATCCACTCATCAGATCTTCAATCAGCTTCTCAGAGCTCCATTTCTAATTAATTGCCATCTGGTGCAGCCCTTTCTCTCCCAAAGCAATGGGGAACATTCTTCTGGAGCAGGCACACACAGCAGTGCTACTCGTGTGCTAACCACTTCTGACTGGTGATCCTAGGGAGCCTGATTGTTTGAGGCAAATCGCCTCCACGGGGACTGCATGATTTATTCCCTGCATTTGGGTTGCAACATTTTTTGTAGGGGGAAAAAAAATGCTTCTGTGTCATTTATAATGGATCTCACTCCAATAAACAGCCATCTTCTGGCATAATATGAGAGCAGCTTATCAAATAATAAACCCCTGTCACTCTAAATTGCTGGGAATAGGACCAATCCAGCCAACGTTGATTCCTATGTCCACTTTGTCATGCCATGAAATTTTCAGTGGTTTGTGTGCATGTAGGAGTCACGGCTGTCAGCGGGGAAGAGCCTCAGCATGCCATAGGGAAGCTGCAGAGACAAGTGAGTGTGATTTCTCAGATTCTGATCCTTACTATGCTATCCGATTTTAAGTGCTACCTAATGTTCATTAGGGACGATCAGAAAGCCATATGGCCTAACAAATGTAATACGTAGTTCGTCATATTGGCAGAATGAGTCCTTGTTAATTCTGTCTCCTATTTCATCCTCTGCCTGGTGGAGAGGATAGTGAGGAGGCTGGTTTTACCATGCTGAAGAGATGACAGACTTGATAACATTAGTATGGAGCATTTCCAGAGCTTAACAATGAATGGCACAAGCTTTCTAAGGCGAGAAAAAAATAGGCACAGATTTTCAAATGCATCAGCAGGTTGCAAAAATGTGCTGATTAGCCATTTGTATTTGACTTGGGTCAGTTGGGACTTGGGAGATCTCAATTTAGTTTCTATCCCTGCAACATTTTCCCTCTGTGACCTTGGCATGCTATTTAATCTGTGCTTGGATTCTCCCACTTTCTCACTGCGATAGGAAGTGGGGTCTTGGTACACGTGTTTATACAGAGAAGACTTGAGAGTATTTCACAACAGTGTGAAATCCTGGGTGTTTTATGGTCACTGGTATTTCCTCGTTGGAGACCTTGTTACTCTTTCTATGTCTTTTCCTCTTTTACTTGACTACTACCGAATAAGACCTGTGTTAGAAATGTGGAAACTTCAGAAAATTCAGATAATATTTCAAGATGGATGCCTTCTTGGACATCTAGAGTTAATGAGAGCCAGGTTATCTAACATCTTGGAGGGGACTGGGACCATTCAGTGGTGCTGGACTTGTCTGGCTTGGGGGTTGGTTTCCTCCCATGGCAAGGTTTGCCCAGAAGCCCTCCTGTCATCACACCCTGCTATTCATCGCAAGGTATAGCCTTGAACCTCTGATGGAATGTTTCTTTCTGTGACCCAAGGTGATGGAATGCCCTGAAATCTTTTCCTATGATATTTTTGAAAATGCAACTTTCAGAGGCACCGGTAAATTTGAGGAATTATTTTCTTTAACACTTAATTCTTTCTGCCATTATTCTCAGCATATTAAATGACAGGCTGCAGAGAATTTGGGGTGATCCTTGCTCTGCTGAAACCACTGTGCTCATCTCTATTGGCAAGCCCAGGGTTTGAATGTGTGCTCTTCCCAGCCGCCAAGTGCCAGCAGGAGTGCACCTCTTACACTGCTGCATTTCCTCAGCAGTAGCACAGATGAGTAAATTTGAGCAAACGGCTTACTTGAAATGGAGCCCACAGAAAGGAATAAAAATGACATCAGCGACAGTAAACTACTGTTGCAAATAACAGCAACAAAATCTTAAAGCAAAGGTTGGCTGTGTCTATATAGAGGCAATACTTAGTGTCTGTGTGATGTACAAGGCAGCTTATCTCTTTGAGAGCAAGAGACTATAAAAATACAATTGCCAGAACGAAAGAAAATTGAAGCTGATTGCCATAGCAACAAAAGAATTACATTGATGAAACAGAAGCACATAAAATCCTTGTATGCTACATTAAGGACAAAGCAATCAAAAGTAAACAAGAGTGGATTGGAATTTGCTTGGCTAAAGCTGGAAATGACAAATGGTTCCAGCTGATGGAGGCAGAAATGAGCCCAAAAGAAATGAAGGGGTAGCCCTGCGGAGCCGGGGATTTATCCCCGATTTCCTCTGGGAGCAGGACCTGAGGGACCTGGGAGTGCGGGTACGTGCACTTCGCGGGCTTTGAAGGCAGTTGGTGGAAGCAAATTCCTGGTCAGATGGTCAGTCACATTAAACACTTTTCTCCATGACTTTATCCCTGAGACTGCCTGGTTCCTCTCTGCTGCTGAAATTCTCCCTCGCAGCTGGGAGAAAGAAGCTGCTACTGTAAAAAGGAGTTTTCTTTCTCTAGCTGCATCTCTTGAAGCATCTTGCTCAGACAGGCAGCTACTTAGCCATGAAAAAATATATCCCCTCCTCTATGGTACCACACTTTTGCCCTTTCAGGTCTGCCTGGCATGACGAGACTGCAGACACTGCAGCAGAGCCAGCAACTTCCAGAGTGCACCGAGGAAACCACAACTTCAAACCTGTACAGAAATCCGGCAGTTTTCTGATGTGAGGGGCGAGGGGGGTTGAAGACCCAGACCACAGCACCTCACACAGCATCAAAACCATAGCGGCAGACGCAGTGCAGCGCTGTGCTTCCTTGTCAGGCTCCACGGCCCTGCGTGGGGGTGGATTATTGCACACCTGCGGGCTACTCTCACCTGCTGAATCATCCCCACAGCCAGTGGGTTGGATGAATTTGCCTATGGCATAAAAAGCATAAAACTCACTGGTGTTACGCCAGAAAAGGAGGATGCTCTTATGTGCATCCTTGTCCACATGAGCTCAACCACAGCTATGCTGGTTCTTTGGAGAAGGGGCTCATGTTATCCAAGTCAAATCCATCTGAAGTAAGTGTCTATACTCCATGGCTTGGTCTGGAAGACTAAAAAAAATAGCATGTGTTAAATGAAAGATCTTTCCTGAATGCAGCTTTAATTAAAATATTAGTATTTCTTATCATAACAAAGCCTTGAAGTCAGTCCAAATGTTGTAGTTAAGCACAATGGAAGTATTCCAAGTGGTGGACTGACACGTCCTTAAGATACAGGAACATTTAATCTACTGGATCTCAGACTGCAATAATGACCAAACCTTTCAAAGTTACCACAAAAAATTCTTAAGACTAAAATAAAGTTGACAGTTCCTTTAATTAAACTCATCTTCCTTTCAAAGGAAGTGACAAAAAGAGTTAAGGAAGATTAATTAAGACCTAAATGCACAGAAATGACTCAAGGCATATTTAAGTAAGGCTTAAATTAGTCTTTCATTTGGACATGGGAGATTCCTTTAACAATAATGAAATGGAGATAGCTAGATCTTAAAGCCTTTGCTCTAAGCTCTGCTTGGAGGCTGTTTCCCAAGTCCTATCCATCTCCCAGATCTTAGGCCAATCTTCTGTCATCCCGTTTTTCAGTAATCTTTTTTGATTTCTGCTGTACTTTAACAAAACTCTTAGCCTTACCCTATTTGGGTTTACATGCTTCCTGATATGACAACCTATTCTCCTTTGCAGGACCCTAAATACAAAGATATTTTCATCCTCTGGGTTTGGCACCGCTTGGGCTTTTGGGGAACATTAATTCGAACTGAAATCTTGCTCTCCATCCAGTAAACAAAAGACATCCGTGCAGATCCTGGCTCTCTGGTGCTCCCTAAGAACCTGGTGCTTAATAGACAACTGCACTGTGCAGCAGCTCCAGCTCCTGCATAGAGGTGGCACTAGATTATGAGGAGAAAAACACGGATAACAATTCTCCTGGTTTGCACTGAAGCAAAGGTTTGCAGCACCTTGCCATGCGCAGATGGGCATGAAAGTCATCCTGGTCACCATGGTAATAAGATAATCAAAACCAACCCTTGAATTTTTAACGCTGGATGATGAATGCCAGAGACAGAAAGTGTCAGGGCACAGGCGGAGAAAGAAAAGGTTCCCTGGGAAGACATCTGTGAAGGAGAGTAGAGCTGCATCTACTGAGCACAGGCAGGCTCCCAGGTGCTTCCTTCCCCCAAGGAGACAAAAAATAAATCATTTCAGTAAGAGATTCCTATCAAAGCAGGAGGACAATGTTAGGAGCTTCCCTCAGCCCAACATGGGATCATTCCTACACGTGGCAAACGTGTGAACTTGTGTCCAGGGTGGCCGCGGTGGCGTGTCCTTGCCTTCTCCAGGGTGTCTCTGTCTTTCAGGTGGTCCCCAGGTTTCTGTCATTACTATCTTCACCGCTGCAGTCCCTTTTCTCCAAGTCTCTGTCTTAAATCTGCCTTGCTACAGTGCAAGCCCACCACTTCTGGTTGCATCCAGTGTGGGTATTGTGAGGGGACTGCTCCCTGCCTCTTTAAAGGACAACTGCTGTTATGACGTGCTTTTCTCTCTTCTCTTCTTCAGGGTAAAAATCCCAGCTCATCCAGTCTTTCCTTAGGGTCATGTTGCTTAGACCTTTCATCACTTTTGTCATTCTCATTTATTTTCCTTTACTCACATGAAAAGTATCCTCCTTTCCAGGTTTACTCTTGCAATAAAAGGGCTCCTCTGGCATTTGTCTTCTGTACATTGTATCTTCTGGATCTCATTGATTTTTAATTTTTTTTTTTTATCTCCACCAAACTAGACTGTAAAAACAGGGGGGCAGGAGGGGAATTAACTTCTATTCAGTTTTGTTGGGGTTGCAAATTGGATCCATCCATTTCTCTAAGCAGGAAAACAAACAAAATGCCAATACTCTGGGGAGCACACATAGCAAAACTATGCAACAAGAAAATTTGTAGACCTAGTTTCTCTCTGTGGGTGGCTAAATGGCTGTTTAAAGCCATTTAGCATCACACACATAGTTGAAGAAATGGAAAAATAGAAAAAAAGAAAGCTGCATCTTCCTGTTAAAGAAACCCTTTGTTTTATCCAAATTTACTGGATTGCTGATTTAGGTTTGCAGGGTTGAAACTCTTTATGAAGGGGAAAAGAGCTTCACTGGGGCTTGTAATTGCACTAACATGCACTCGTGAATACACACTCAAGGCAGTGCTGCGTGTCCGTTGAATTTCTACTCCTGTTGGCCAGAGTCCAAATATACTTTGGATGCTGTGGAGAAGGAGAAAAATGGGTGCCACTTTCATGGTTAATGATCACAGGCATTAGCAGGCATGGCAGCAGGGGCAGGGAAGGAAAGATGATGGAAAAGTCGCTCAGGAAATAGAGTCCATTGCCCTCATTTGTGCACAGCAAGCTGTATGGATGCTGCATTTGTCTGTGCTGCTTCTGTTTGGGAACCAGAGTTCTTTTTATTATAGGTGATCCTAAATTTAAGCAACAGATGTATTGCAGGTGTCTGCAAAGGCCTGGAGGAGTCCTAGGGGTTGCTGGGTTTTTAATACCTTGGGTAGGGGTAACGTCAGGTCACAGCAGTAGAGAGGGATCATTTACTCTGCTAAACTCCATTCTGCCTTAATTGCTCTCTCCTACTAAATCCCAGACCAGTTAATTGAAAACTAACTTAGATATCGCTGCAGAAAGCTGCTGTGACAGCAGTGTGAATAGACCTGCATGCTCCTTATCTTCCAACACTTAGAGCCAGGAGACCTTCCCACATGATTCAGTGGGACTCCAGGTCCCACAAGAAGACATAGACAGAGGTGCAGCTGGGATTTGCATTTCAGGCAGCTTACGGATGACTCTGCCATGAACCACCCCCAGGACAGAAGTCACAATCTGTTTTGCAGCTGGATGAACCAAGAAGAAGAAACTGTTTATTTTTGCTTCATTGATGCCCTGCCCCATCATGATGGGACTGAGACTTTCACGTTCTGCATTGCTTTGTAACACTCCATGCTGAAGTCTGGGAGCATAAGTGTAGGGCAGAGCACAAGAGACAAGGAACTGGTTTTCCTAAGCTGTGATACATGCTTCTTTGGGGCTTTAAGCTGATTTCGACCCAGACAGGAAAAAAAACCAAAATGGATAAAAGCCTCCAAATAGTGCAGTCTTCACGTGTAACCTAGTAAAAAATAAAGTACTTCTAGATACGTCCAGCTTCCAGGACACAGCCACAGCCACACTCTCCTTTTAAGCCTGGCACAAATTAGTGCCCCGCTGCAGCTATGGGCCAGCTGGCCGTGCTTCCCTGGTGCCACCACTGGCTTGCAATTAACCCCTTCCCCAAAGGGAAGAGCTTGGATTCAAAGTAGTTTGTATTCAAAGAGCTGTGTGGTTCAGGCACAGGTCTGCGATTACAGAAGACGTAGTTGCTGGTTTAGAGCTGTCTGGGTTGACCCATCTTTTTCCAGATGGGGCAGCCAGCACATGTCCTCCAGTTAAAACATACTCACGCCGGCTCCATTCAGTTTGGCTTTTACATTCAAAAGGTCTTTGATGTTTATTCTAGAGCTAAACAAAACCTCCAGATTTGTCATGAGATAGAATCATCCTCCAGCCAACGCAATATACCCCATCCTACACCTGTGGGTTTTTTATTCATCCTCCTCTCCAGCATCTCGGGGATTCCCTTTTGGAGTCTGAAATAGAAATCACATCCCCACACAATATTGGCAGCCCGCCATTTGAAAAAATAACATTTAAGGGGTTTTGTTTGAATTGGTTAAGAGGGAATCAGAAAGGATGCTGTGTTTGGATTGGAAATAAAAGTAATGTGACTATTTGTTGACAATCCTTTTTGCCTAACAGCGCCATTGCAGAAACTGGCAATACAGACCGTTTAAATTTAAACACTGTAGATCAAGTTTTACACCTGCACACAAGGTGTAAAAGCAATGAGCCGACCAACCTAAAATTAATCTGTGTGGCAATGTGAGATATTGTAGGTGTGCTGGGTAATGGATTCCAGCTCTTTAGTGCGGCAGACTGGAAAAGGCAGGGGATGCCCTCAATTCATTTCTAACCTCTTGTGTCTTAGCTCCCTTATGATGTTGCAGAGGAGCAACAATTTGGTTTTACATAAATTAAGGGAACAAACACACCTTCCATGCTGCTCCTAGCTTGCCTGTGATCTTGGGATTGTGGAGGGGGTTTGAAAAACAGAGGAAGTTAAGCTGCCAGAGGAGCTAATTATGGGGAGGAGATGAATGATGTGGCCATGGGAGTCTTCTGCTGCCTCAGGAAGTCCCAGGATTTCTAAATGTTTCTCAAACCCCCAAACCTAAATGAGTCACTTGAAGGCACACTGCAATGTTGCAGCAGGGTTGAACAGAAGGGCTGGTATTCTGAGGCTCTAATGATTGAGAGGCATTTTAGTTTCAGCCCCTAGATGTAACCAAAAAACAGTGGCAATCACCTTCTCCTCCTCATTCTCTCTGCTCTTCTCCTCCTCTTCCTGCTGCTCCAGGACAGCTGCTGCTGGCTCCAGCTCTCCAGCTCAGAATCACAACCACCATCACCACTACTTCTGGTGGTGAGACCTTCCCGGATCCCCACCAATATGCTCAGCAGAACCTGGCCAAATCCTCCACCAGCCCTGCAGGGAGCCCACAGAGATTACCCTGGCCTCTGCTGCATGTGGGACTGCATTGTGGACATGTCTGAGGAGATGGAAACAGGGCTCTGTGAGACACACAGGCGCACCCACAAACCTATGGACCCAACCTTTTCTTCACACACAGCTCCTTGGTGCACAAGATGCTCTGCAGTTCCTTTATCCTTTAATTAGATTTTAGTCCCTAAATGGATGCAGAAACCTCCATTCTAATAGTGCCTTATGTGCAGCTTCCTTCTGTTTATGGAGATAAGCTCATGGAGTCTTGCTTTTCTGCATACTTGGCAGTGTTGTGCTTCACCATATGCCACCGAGTTAGTGGCTCATCCTTGGAGAAGCTGAGGGGGTAATTCCCTCAGCCTGTGGGGAGAGCAGGAAGCGTGTACAAATGCCTGGTCTCATAAGGAAGGGGGAGGGAGAACCACCTGCAGATGGCTCTTGTTGTCAAAGCAAAGCCTACAGCCATACCTCTCCAGGGAAGAGAATTTACGCTCTGAGGGAAATAAATTGACACGGTGTGGATGATGACACAAACTTGAAGTATCATTAAGCACAGCTCAAAGGAGAAAGGCAGGACTGATACAGCACCTGGCTTCAGGGAAGTCCTCTCTGCTTTGTGGCATTATCCTGGATAGCTTGATACACTCAGACAGGCCAAAGGGTTTGCATATGATCACAGCCAGGTGAGCTATGAATGGCTTGGACCTAATGAAGAAGGTATCATACGTATCCCTTCCTGCCCAGAACTAGCACAGCATCGTTTGATTGTCTTTGTTCCTGTACAGGAAAGTGAGACCCATGTTTATGTGCCATGAAATAGAGGCATGGGGTCTTCATCAGGGCTCTAGCATGGCCCATGCAGGAGGCACATACCAAGTTCAGTCCTCGCTCCCTCCTATCTGCCTTTCATTTTCACAAGAGATTTGACAAGCAATTCATTAACTCCACAAGCCTTCACACAGTCAAGACTAAATTTAGAATTATTATTCACGGAGACAAAAGCTAACAGAGTGTCTCCTTTACCTCTTGGAATAAGGGGTCCTTTAAGGTAACTTACCTTTAAGGTAAGGTAACTGCTTCCACGGGTGCCGTCTGCTCATAAGGCACACATAATCTTTCAGTTCCAATTATCCACAAAGATCTCATTGGTTTCTCAAAACCATGAGTTGGTTCAAATGCAAAAACGTGAGACTACTCATTCTTTCACCAACTCCAGCAACTCTTTGGATCATATTCTTTTTGTAAAATGTGATTTCTTTATTCAGTGCATCTGTCTTTTGTGGCTTGAAATTCTCCCTGAGAGACCCCAGGCCTGGATCTTGGCTGGTGAAAAGCTAGGCTAAATCTAGCCCTTAATGTCTAAATAGCATGAGTTATTGCTAAACTGAATAATAGCCACAGTATTTATTTATGGAGTTGCTATGCCACTGCTACCTTCTCCTAACTTATTACTTTGTAAAGCTCTTTGGGATACCTGGAATTTGAAAGGTGGTATATTAAACTGAATTCTATTATATTTTCTATTGCTGTCAGCAACTTCCCTTTTTAGCCTGGTTCAAGGCACCTATGTGTGTTTCATGAAATGTATTCCTACTCCTGTGCTCCAGGCTCCCAGGTGTCCATTTTGGGTAGTAAAGACTGAATATTAGTAGGTGCTACAACTAACATCCTTTCAGAACACCAGTCTTTATTCCTGTCAAAAGTACTAAGTAAGGAGTTTGAAATGAAAGGGCAGATACTGGAGCAATGCATTCCTCATTCATCACTTCGCTGCTTGGATAATATAATATTAAGCTCAGCAAAATGATCAGTCTCCTTACCCCGAAGAAAGGCTCAGATTTGATTTTCCCATTTCTCAGAGGACATTTTCTTTACCCCCAGCTACAAATTCTGATATTGTCTTCTCCCAAGAAACTCACAAACCCAGGGTTTCCATTTTTAACGCCAGTATAATAATTTGGAATGATTACTGTTACACTGCCCATCGAAAACGGTAACAACTATTGACAGGATAACATGATAAACAAACAGCTTAAGGAAGACATGTTAGGGTGACTTCTAGACATCCGATGAGAGATTAAACCCCATTGAATATAGCATTTAAATATGCAGAATATGGGCTTCTTAGAAATAGGTGGATGTTTTGCTCCAAGGGAGCAAGAGTCTACCAATGTCAATGGAATTGAAACGATGAAAAGTCAGAACCTGCCTTAGTCATGGGATCTCTGTAATAAACTTGGGTTAGAGCTCAGATGTACTGAGACACGGGTTAGCTACTTAGCCAAGCTTTCTGAACATACGTGTTTTGGTGTAAAGATTTACAGAAGCCCCTAGGACAATTAGTATTACCCTAGAAGTAAGGATGTTCTTGCTAGTAGCTGGGAGATCAACCTTCCCTCCCTTTGTCATTTTTGGAAAACAAGCATTTAATTTCATAAAGATTTCTTTTGTGTCTTTTGTTCTGGGAGATCATCTTCTTAACAGTCTAGGCACTCAGATCAAAGTGTCTGATTTCAGAGGGATTTGATGGTTGTTGTTGCTGTTTTGTGTTTGTTTTTCAAATCATTCCTCTTCTATCTTGCAGCAAGTAAAAAGAAACTCTCTATGGGTGGGTAAGCTGAACCTAAACTTCCAATCCCACATGGAAGATGCTGCCATCAGGCACATCCCATCAGTTCCAACACAATGATGAATCCAGCTGAGTTACTTGTAATAATGTCTAAGAAAACAGATGAGCAGTTGAATAAAAATTTTCAAAATAATAAGTTTCCATGGGGAGGTTGCATAAGCCTTTTTACAGATGGACTTCCCCGGAGACTTGAGCACATTTGGCTATTATTAGAAGGAGGAAAATGGGAAGAGAATATTTTAATGTTCAGGATTTTGCATTTCCCTGACTACGCTGATCTTAGAATTATAGCTCTGGGACTTTTTTTTTTTTTAATGAAGATTTTAAATGGTTATAAACACTTTTTTAATTAAAAATATACATTCTCCATCCCCTCTTCTTTGCAGCTCCCATTCTTCTCAGGTTGCTGGGATTCAAGAGGGACACTGGGGCTAGAGTGGAACAAGGAAGTGGGTGGGGGGGGTGCTGCTATTAAGTCAGAGATATTAAAAATCAAAGGCAGCTGAGACATAGATTTATCCTACTCAATCCTGGACTCTAAAGCCCGTGTTCTGACAAGTAGGCATTTGGGCTGCCACTTCCAAAAAGCTATTAAGATCAAAGATGAATGAAATGTTTCCAATTAGACATGGTTAATACTAGAGATTGCTGAATCTGGTGAATTCTGTACGTTCTGTCGTCCATTCACACGCACACATACGTATGCTCCCACACAGTTTGAACTCCAGAGGCTTTTTGCAGAGGATCTTTGGCTAGTCTGAAATTTTAGCTTTGGAGACAAACATCAGGTCATTTAAGGGTAAATAAAGCAGACAGAGAGAACTGGAAAGGGTCCATTGTGTTCATCCTTAATTCATCCCTGCCTTCTGCAGTCAGGATATTCCCAGGTACACTGTTGAGGATCAGCATTCAGATTTAGACGTTACCATGGCTATCTGGAATGGACATTGCGCTAATGTTTAAGAGCTTTAAAATTCTGAGTGGGTTACAAGGAAAATGCTATTGCTTGTTCTTTTCCAATTTCTAGCTGAGATATATGTATAAATACCCACCATTTATGTGCATCAAACCAGTACTGAGTAAATGAAGACCGCAAATTATTTGCAAAATTAATTTGAATTTTAACGTAAGGTCATTTTGACTTCATTCCCTTTTAATCTTCTGCTTTTTTCAAATGATAAAATAATGAATTAAACTAGCTGTCATGCTCTGCTTTGCCACAACATGAAGATTTATTTAAGAATAGATGCAAGAACAAATACTCAAGCTGTGACCCTTGTCTTGTGCAGTAATATGTTCAGAGCAGCGACTCCCACCCTGTAGAGCAGAACCAGGCCATGGATTTAACAACCCCATGGCATACACCAAGTACTCCCTTCTTAGAATAAACTCTTCACGTCAAGCAGAAATCCATGCAATAAAGGAAATGCGTCCGGTCCAAGGAAGTTGAGTTTCAGACACAGCACGTTGCAGACTGATTGTTGTGAAACCAGCACCGTCTGCGGAGACCCATGGGCTGCTCCTCTCTGGTAATGTATCAGTGGAAAATTCTCAAAGGCAGCAGGGGGAAGGATGGGAAGTGAAGTCTCATGGAGCCCCAGTGACTCCAGAACCCCTTTCTCTGAATAAGGATACTCACAGTTATACCTCAGCAGGTCCGGAATCAAGTTTTGGTATCCTTCTGGGAATCACTAAAACATCTCCAGCCTTTCAAAGCCCAAGGTCTGGGGCAGAAGCTGGTGCTGTTGCTCTTTCTCATGGATGCTTTGTGCCCACAGCAGACTGCCATGCTAACCTGGCTTGTTTTGTACCTGAGCTGCATCATGTGGATGAGAGAAGTTGGGTATCTCTGAAGAGCATTGCACCATTGCAATAGACCTTTAGCATGGATAAGGCTGCTCCCTCAGAATTGTTTTGTGGAGGAAAAATGTGCTAGAGGTATATGAAAAGGAATGAAATTAGTATAAATAACGCATGCAGTCAAAACCTCAGGAAATGATTGAAGCCTCTAGCTAGGAAGGATAACATGACGCTGTGCGATGAGCAAGGGGTGACATAGACTCCGTGTTGGTTGAATCTGAGGGAAAAGAGAACTTTAGAAATTGGGAAAAAATATTGCTGTAGGGCTATCAAAGTGTTCTACTGCAACAAAAATCAAACTGTCACTTGAATTTTTACTTAATTTTAGTGTTATAATTATCTCCTGATTGATAATATGTAATATATTTTCAAAATGAAATGTCATTTCAAACCCCCAAAAAATCAAAATATTCATATAAAATCAAAATGGAATATTTTGACAGTGTCAAAATGCTTAAGTTCTATATTTTTCCTCAGGAAAATCTGATAAAAATCAACACAATTGCATACAAATGTACAATTTCATTAAAACAGAATTTTCTAACAGAAGTATGTTCTGCCAAAAAAAGAAGAAATTTTTAAGTGACTTCGACATTGACTGTCTGGGTAAAAAGATTAACTTAATTATGGATTTGTTGACTAAACAAGTCATTCAACTGCATACTGCTGTTCTTTTAGCGTAATGGCAATATTCAAATCCTGTATTTAGAAACAGGGGACCAGAGAGGAGGTTCCTCCAGCTGTGTCATTGACCTCCCACAAGACCACTAGGAAACGCCGACAAAAAGAAAGTAAGAAAAGGGG